>NW_012192876.1:639821-659751 GCF_000504015.1 Erythranthe guttata | reverse complement strand
AAAAAAAGGGGTGACGAGGGGGTCGGACGAACTGAGCTGGACCTATATAATATCATTACTTATTATTTTCTTTGAGGGTAATGGCAAATAGGCCCATCCATGACAAGGGCACTTAATGAAAGGAGGGACATCCAATTTTTTTGTCTTTCAAATAAATCCAGCCCATTCAAACTTATTTGCAAATAAGGAAAATCCTTTTATATATACTAAGATTACCCCAAATTCATTGAAACCCAATTTAACTCCAATTTCATGATTTACACCCCAATTTCATCAATTAACCAATTTTAACCCTAATTTCCATTTTGACCCCAATTTTGACCCGCCACCACCGGAGACCGCCGTTCGCCGCCGTTGACTGGCGTTGATTTTTTTTTTTTGAATTTTTTTTTTCCTGGAATTTTTTTCCGGCCGGTCAACTGACGTTGACCGCCGAGTCTCCAGTGTTGATTTTTTTTTTTTTTTTTTATAATTTTGGTTTTTCTTAAAAGTAATATTTTAATTAATATTACTGTCTTGGCTGCTAAATTACTGTCTGCGGCGGTTATTTAACTGTCGGAGACAGTAATTTAACTGTTAATGGACTCTTTTGTTTTTTTTTCTTCAAAATTATTTTAATTAATATTACTGTTTTCGTTGCTAAATTACTGTCTCCAACAGTTATTTAACTGTCGGAGACAGTAATTTAACTGTTAATTGACTTTTTTATTCTTAAAAAAAATATTTTTAATTAATATTACTGTATTCGTTCCTAAATTACTGTCTCCGGCAGTTATTTAACTGTCGGAGACAGTAATTTAACTGTTAATTGACCTTTTTTTTTCTCCTTAAAATAAATTATTTTAATTAATATTACTGCCTTCAATGTTAAATTACTGTCTCCAACAGTAATTTAACTGTCTTAGACAATATTATTAATAATATTACTGTTCCGAAAAATAATATTCATAAAAAATATTCGGAACAATTCAAATATTAATTAAAATATTTTTTGTAATATTAATTAAAATATTTTTTTTCTAAGAAAAACAATTAAAAAAAAAAAAGTGAACGCCGGAGACCGGCTGGAAAAAAAATTCAGGAAAAAAAAAAGTTCAAAAAAAAAAATGTCAACGCCGGAGACCGGTGATCTCCGGCGGTCAGCGCCGGAATCTGGCCGGAAAAAAAACATTTCAGAAAAAAAATTATTTTCTGAAAAAAAAAAAAGTTTTGGGGTTAATGTGATATATTTGTTTAAATCCGGGGTCAATGTGTAATATTAAGGAAGTTAGAGCATAATGGGTGGAATTGATAAGAATTATATTATTGAGGGTATTTTAGACTAAAAACATGGGGATGGGCTTAATTGAGAGACTCTTTTTTTATGGACCAAAATGCATTTAAGTCCCATGTGATGGGCCTTTTTGCCATTTGCCCTTTTCTTTATATCTTCTTTTGGTATAAAAAGCAAAAGAAAGTGTGCGATGCAAAATTACCAAAAAAAACAAAATGATGCTTTGTGTTGTTTAATTAATAAAGTTTTATTTTATTGTAGTTGGTGATTTACAGCTAGCTTAGATTCAGCCCACAAAAGGCCTAAAAGACCAACTTCATTACATTACCATAATTGCTAGCTGAGATCTAATCCGCAACTTGCATGTGTAACAATTCCTCTGTGATCAACAAATCCCACCACTTGTATGATAAGTGGGTGTGTGTATGTATTAAATACTAGTCACTACCCTTGAGTAAATTCTTTTTATTTGTTATGAAATTAATAAACAAATAAAAACCTTTTTTTAAGGGTTGTTAATTATAACGCTGTTAAGTTTTAATATTTTTAAAATCGATCGAGGCGGCTGATTAATCGGTCTCCGAGTCCGGAGGCGGTCCCAAACCTTTACGATTTTAGTGTAAAGGTTTGAAAAATCGGGTTTTTGCCTGTGAGGCGGTTTTAGGCGGTCCGAGGTGGTCAAACCTTGAAGGCTGGTCAAACTTCGGTGGCAAAAATCGGTCAAAATTTGGTTTAAATTTTTTTTATTTCTTTAAATTTTTTAATACAAAATAAAAGTTGGAATTAAAAAAAAATGAGTTTATGCTTTATTTTGTTTATGTTAACTGTTATTGTTAAAGAACCTAATGATGTATGCTAGAAGAGTTCAGGAATAAATTTAAATTCAAAAATTTTACCTTTTTATTAATATTTTATAAGGATATTTATATGTTATGATTATATTATTATTAAACTTTTATCATTGTATTAGGATATATATATGATGGAAATATAATTATGTTTATTTTTTTATATATATTTTGAGTATTTATAAATAATATTTAGAAATATATTATATTTAATTTAAAATCGATTGATTTTCGATTATTATCGATTAATCACCGTCGCCACGATTAATCGTGAGTTGGTGCCTAACCACCTCCGACCCGATTGCCGCTTTTACTTTTGATATGTTTTAATAGAATATATGTCAAATAAAGTGTATATAAGGTATATATGGAGAATTGTATATGAAAATACTCAATCCGTCTCATATTATATGTCGTTTTGGGTTGGTTGCGTGCGTATTAAAAAACTAAATAAATATGCATAGAGTATACCAAAAATAATATAGTAAATACTATGTCATTAATTATTTTTTAAGTAATAGTAATTAAGAGTGATAAGGGGCAAATTTGATTAAAAAACATGCAATTAATACTTTATTGGAACTCTAAAATGACAAATAATTTGAAAAGAAAAAAAAAAAAAAACTCCAAAAAGACAACCAATATTGGATAGAGGAAGGAAGTACAAGAGAGTTTTATAAATTAGGGCAAATGGCAAAAAGGCCCATCACATGTCTTTAGTCTAAAATACCCTCATTAATATAATTCTTAACAATTCCACTCATTATGTTCTAACTTCCTTATTGTCTAAGACAGTTAAAGGATTTAAACAAACATATCACATTAACTTCCAAGACAGTAATATTAATTAAAATAATTTTTTTTGTAAGGAAAAAATTTTTTAAAAAAAAGTTAATTAACAGTTAAATTACTGTCTCCAACAGTTAAATAACTGCTGGAGACAGTAATTTAGCAACGAATACAGTAATATTAATTAAAAATATTTTTTTTTAAGAATAAAAAAGTCAATTAACAGTTAAATTACTGTCTCCGACAGTTAAATAACTGCAAGAGACAGTAATTAAGCAACGAATACAGTAATATTAATTAAAATATTTTTTAAGAAAAAAAAAAAACAGTCAATTAACAGTTAAATAGCTGCCGGAGACAGTAATTTAGCAGCCAAGACAGTAAAATTAATTAAAATATTTTTTTTAAGAAAAAACAAAATATTTAAAAAAAAAAAAAAAAGTCAACGCCGGAGACCCGGCAGTCAATGGCCGTTGACCGGCCGGAAAAAAATTTCAGGAAAACAAAAATTCAAAAAAAAAAAAAGTCAACGCCGGAGACCGGCGGTCAACGCCGGAATCTGGCCCGAAAAAAAAATATTTCAGAAAAAAAAATTATTCTGAAAAAAAAAAGTTTTGGGGGTTAATGTGATATATTTGTTTAAATCCGGGGTCAATGTGTAATATTTAAGAAGTTAGAGCATAATGGGTGGAATTGATAAGAATTAGGGTTAAAATTGGGGTCAAAATTGAAATTAGGGTTAAAATTGGTTAATTGATGAAATTGGGCTAAATTGGGGGTGTAAATCATGAAATTGGAGTTGAATTGGGTTTCAATGAATTGGGGGTAATTTTGGTATATATAAAGGAATTTTCCTTATTTGCAAATAAGTTTGAATGTGGTGGATTTATTTGAAAGACAAAAAAATTGGATGTCCCTCTTTTAATTAAGTGCTCTTGTCATGGGCTTTTTTGTGATTACCCCTATAAATTAAAGATTGGCCAAGTACAACCTTAAACAGAATCAACGTAATACTACGGAGATACGTTTGCTAACAAAAAAGAAGATACACAAATATTTCTTTTGGGTCTTCAATTATTACACTAATTCTAAATTCCCTAAAGTAATAAGAAATAGACAAAAACCTACTTAGAGACGAATTGTTGACTAAGAAAGCTTTCCATCATGGAAATGGTTCTTTTGTTTTCTTTTGTTTTTCATTCAGGGCAACGTGAGCTATTTAGGTGGGTGGTTAAACTTCCAATAAAAATAATAAAAAAAAAAAAAAAATAGAAGAAAAGTAGAGAGACAAGTAAAGAATTGTAGCTCAATTCTTTTGACATAATAAAAATATTACATAGATAGGTCTAAAAAGAAAATACAATCATTTAAATTGTGCTATGCGATCCTTCAAAGAGTAGGACTCATCTATTATTGAGTTCGTACGAAACTATCCTCTATTTTGCTATGAAGTCTATTTTTAGTAAGCTTCAAAACAGAAAAAGTACGTCCATGGTAGCAGTAGACACCGGAAGAAATAGCAGCAACAAATCAAACTATCATTCAAATAATATAATTCATATTTTCCCGTATTTGCTAGTTCTTCACATAGTTCTGCAAGAGTAGACAAATGACGGAAGCCATTTGTTTGGTCATGTCCATATTGTAATGTTGCCGTCGACA
Source organism: Erythranthe guttata (assembly GCF_000504015.1). The sequence goes on along the minus strand of NW_012192876.1, from coordinate 655,179 downwards.
CTTCAGAGAGGGTTTATCTTGTTCTCTGAAGTTTGTTGGGTAATTTATGGCAATAAGAGTTCAAATATCATCTACTTTAAATGGCTTAAATGAGTCACTCGAGTTGAAAGTAGAGTTGAGGGGTAAAAGTTCCATCTTTGATCATTAAATCCACAACCTAACTCTTTCATCTATCTATCTATCGTGTTCACAAAGATATAAAAAATGATCATTCATTGTGATATTAGTACCCGTGGTTGATGAATAGACTTTCCTTGACCTACTTTATAAGCAGAATTCATTTCAGGCATCTCAACTTCATTACTTTCACAAAACGACCTAACTTCATTTAACAAAAACATCCAACTAATAATCTCTCGAATCCTGAAGAATTAGTTTTGTTATTGAGACTAAATGCATAGCATTTAACATATCTTGAATTGTTGATGCAAAGTTTGGCAATGAACATTAGTAACTCCCATTACATGTTTCATCACAAGCAAGATAAAAACAATCTAGAAGGATGTCACAGTAGTACAAGCAGAATCAACACCACCGTATTGGGAAAAGTTTGTTCCATCAGATATTATGCTTTGAAGTACTCTCAGTAGCACTAAATATTTTTATCAAGCTACACACTGAAGAAAAATGAGAATTGTTGCGAGTATTTCCAACTCGTTGCAAATTATTAATTTGATTAGCTCCACTACCAATTTCAAGTTCATTGATGTATATAGAATAAGAAATTTCACCTTGTTGTGCACTAATTAACTCAATGTTTCCCTTACAAGAAACACCCACGATATTTACAATTAAATCCAACTTAAAAAAATTGATGAACAATAATTACTTTACTTTATACTGCAATTAATATCAGCTGAAGTCGATGAGCAAAAGAATGCACTTAACACACACACACACACACACACACACATATATTATATTTTATTTTGGCCAAGAATATTTTTTATTCCATTAAATACTTAAACAAGTACAGGGGCGGCTCGTTAAAAACCTTATGGGCTGCATAAGGAAAAGAGTACCCCCTATAGAAAGGAATACAAATAAGGGGAGATAGCGTATACAAAAAACTATGACACCGAGAGGGAAACAATTCCTATCTAACTCTAAACCATGGGAGAATGCATATGCTCAGGCAAAAATATAAAATCCCTTGCAGTTGAAGCCTGACGGTCGAAAGTTTCATAATTCCAAATAATTGTATCAATAATTAATCCATACCGCAGGCGAGAGGTCAGAAACCCTAAAGATATTTTACCGACAATGATGAGTGTGAGCCCATTAAGCCAGCCGATCAACAACACTGTTTTTTTGACGGAGTATATAAGATACATATCAATTATTAATTCGAGATAATAAATTTTGGCAATGACGAACTGAATACTTAAATAACCAACTTCATTGTACATCCTGTTGAACCCAATCGAAATCACTAACAATATCAAGTTGTGAAATATTAAGCGCTAAACACGTATGAAGACCATCAATCAAGGCCAAGAGTTCCGCTCAGTTATTGAATCCCTCGCCATAATAGTTTGAGAAACCTGCTATAAAGCCACCTTTGCTCATTTCGAAAAATCCGCATCCAATACAAATCCCATTCTGCGAAGATCCATCACCATTAATTTTAAAATTACCAGCCAAAGGACGATCACAGTTATACCAACGACCGTTACTTATTTCTTCCTTTTGCACCGCTAAACCTAAGCTTTCCAAAGTATGCATATGATGGTTAGAACAATTCCTCTAGACTTGAAGCATAAAGTAATTCGATTCATTTCTACATGAAGATCCAATCGGATATACAAAATATGACTATCAATATAGTGCAAGCCCTCTTTAACACTCAAGGTTAGATCCCTCCGAAATGGTCCGTGTAATGATTCACTAAGCCATGGTTCCTCTAAAAAACTAACATCTTCTTTGCCCAATAGCCACCTAGCACAGCTTCATAGAAGCGGGACATAACGTTGTATGGATCTCCAAATCGCCGTACTATGTTTTTTATTGATAAGACTTCACTCACAGAAAAATGTTCAAGTACTATATTTCGTCGAAAAAGAATTTCGTTGCAAAACCATCCACATAAGCTTGTCGTGGAGAGTGCATTGCACTTGTTGCAGACTACGAATTCCCAACCCTCCTTCTTCAATCGACAGACATACAGTGCGTGTTATCTAGAACTGCCCTAAAAACTCTATTGAAAAAATGCCATAAGCTGCTCAATTCGTCAATTAACAACTTTAGACAGCTTCGAACATGCCATAGTATATATATATATATATATATATATATATATATATATATATATATATATATATATATATATATATATATATATATATATATATATATATATATACACACGGACAATCTTTCAAAAATAATGTTTGTCATCCATTATGTTCACCGCACATATTGTCACATCATAACGTTGCTCACGAATAATGACAATAGCTGAAGCATGACAAGACAAAATCGTTGAAAGCGCTTAAGAGTCAATGAAGTTGTGTCTTTGATGTTTACGATATCAAAGAAATGATCTTGAGTAACACCTATTTTAAAACCAAATATTTAAAGAAAAAAAAAAGGCAACAACAACTAACCATTTGTTCTCCTTTCGACTACTCTCACCCCTCATCAATAAGAATACAAAAATTAGAGTCACCAGTATTTTCTCAAATTTGATTTTTCACATTTGAACCAATAATATGCAATATCCCTTTCTGAATTGTCGGAGATATGTACTTAACACAAGAGTAACTTTATCCAAAATGTGTGCAACTATAAATTGATCATTATAACATGCCAAAACGTTCGCCTTATAATGAAAATTACTCGATTTTTTTGATGTTGGCCCTCTGTGATACGCGTAAAACCTACGTATAAATAACCGCAAGTATACAGTATCGCGTTTTGCAGAATAGTGAATTCCGGATATCGATCCACAGGGATTTAAGTTCCTATATCTACCAAGTACCGTAATTATACTATACTAAACTTTATCTAGACGGATGAAAGAATGGAGGATGAAGTGAAGCTAAAAGGAAACAAAAATAAAAACAACGGTCCGCCAGTATAAGCGAGGAATTCTGACGTGTGATGGCTTCTAGGGTAAAATCCACCAGTGTACTATCGATAAAGATTTACAAATCCGAATCTAATGTCAATTCTATATTCGCTAACCCAGACACTAAAGTACCCTAACCCCCGTCTCCAGTGTAGTTAGAGTCTACCCACGGGTCCGACGTCTCCGTTCAGAACCTGATATTAAGAGAGCATTTAGGTCAAGTCCTTAAGGGCTACCCGATGTGCATCACGTCTCCGTTTCCACAACCCGAGCTATGTTTTCCTAAAATCAAACGAGAATCCTCTCTCGAGTTCATTCCCATTTAGAATCAATTCAACTGTTGGTCAAACCAGCGAAAGCGTATAATACAGACAACCCTAGTCGTGATCCACGAACAGACGATTTGATCACAGATCTGGCAGTCACAGTCACTATATACAACGTCGCAGTTCCCTAAAAGAAAATGCTCAGTTCATTACAAACATATCATCAAAATGAAGAACACGAGAAATTATAAACTAAATGTAAAGAAAAGCTTATGAGGGACCCGAGTCGAAACCCTCGTCGAAGCTTCCCGCGAAGAACTGGCGAGAACCGAAGAGAAAACCGAAGAAAAAGTCGAGAGATAATCGAGAGTTGGTCGAGATTCTCTAAAATGAATAAGAGACCTTTTATTTATAGTAAGAAATCATTGAAAAATATCTCGTCTCGAATTCTGTGCCCAGATCGCGATCTGGGCTTCTTGGATCGCGATCTGGCAGCCTTGGAAACTGCGCACCGCCTTTCCAGATCGCGATACGGAATGGTGGATCGCGATCTGGTTCTTCATCAAAAAATGTATTGTGAGACCCCCCAGATCGCGATCCAGGAAGGCTGGATCGCGATCTGGATCTGACCCCAATTTGCTCTCTGTAAGACCCCCCCAGATCGCGATCCAAAAAGGCTGGATCGCGATCTGGTCTTCTGCGCCAACTTCAAACACTGTTTTGACCCTTTTCTAGCCCGAATTTGACAATTTTGCATTTCACAAAAGTTGTAGATCTTGAAGTTAGCTTTCCAAGGCCACTTGAATCAGCTCAATAGGAGGTCGTATTCAAAAGTTATGCTTGAAATACGAAACAGTGCCACACCCGCGATAATGCACTTTTGCACTTGTTTGGTTTGATTTTCGACTTCGCTTCCAAAATCGTTTCGAATCGGCAAAAATAGCTTCTATTTACCTTAAATATAAATAAAACAAAAACAACATAATATATACAAATAAAGCCGAAACTCGGACGAACGAAGACCAAAACTCGAAGAATTGATAAGCAAAAATCGTGCAAAATGAACACTTATCACTCTGTCATGACCTCAGAAAGAACATGATTGATATGCAAAACAACAGACACAATAAATTAAGGTTTTAAACCTGAAACAGTTATTTAATATTTGTTTCGCTGATTATTTTTGCATGACTTTGTCCAAATGGCGAGATTGATTCATAAGATCCTCACATGATTTGAAAGAGGTAAAGTGCAAGGAACTATGATATACAATATGACATAAAACAACACATGTCTTTTCATCAATTACTTTCTTTCAATTTCGAATTTCTTCCATCATAAAGACATTTGCTCCAATTGTTGTTTTTAGATAACTAGCAAAAATAAGCACGACGAACAATAAACAACATCTTTAGACGACAAAGACTCTAAGCAAGAGGAAATTGGGAAAATTTAGAATATTTGAATCGTCGAAGATACTTCTCATGATTAGAGTAAGGATATTAAGGTAAATAAAATTAATATGGTTCTAATTTGATACAAGCACGCCGAATTTCATCTTGTTGGTTGACGAGATAAGTCCAAATTTTTGATTACTTTTCCGGATCACATTCCAAAGAATTGGCAATTGAATTTCTTATCATGAATAACTTCAACACCTGTGATATCCGGTTCACCAAGTTCTTGTTCATCAACTAGAGCAAACTATCAATATTAGATTAGATGTTGATGATTCTTTTCGATCACTTTAAAAAAAACGTGAATCATATTATTTTTCAATTGTTTGGATTGATGTGTAGACAATAGAACTGAACCTATTAAATTTCAAAGAACCAAATAAATTTCAAGCAACAAAAAAATCCTAAATAAATTTTAAACAATAAAACTGTGTAATTCGTAATGATACCTCAACAAAATTACATACAATTAAAGAATAAGAAAGACAAAAATAAAAGATAAAAAGGAAGAGCAAGAGATACATAAATTTGATGATAACATTTAATGTTGTTTGCTGTAAATTAATGATTGTGCGGTGAATAAGAGGATAAAAAGGAAATAAATATTTTATTTTAGCTGGATTGAAGTCTTGACAAGAAGGTTACCTCTTCTTTCTTTATATTTTTGTTTGGCCCGTATAGGAGTTAGGGATATATATACATATATATAAAACACCGAGTCACCTGCTATTTGCGCACTGGGAGCTCTCCATCTTTGTTCGGCACCGAGGACTATGACAATTTCTACCACATGGTAAGTTTGGACCATGGCTCAGATATCAATATTGGGGTCCCACGGGATAGCACAAACTCCACAATGATAGGATATTGTCCAATTTTGGGCCAAGCTCAATTGATTTTGCTCTTAAATTTCCACAAAAGGTATTGTAACAATAGAGTAGATATCCACACTTTATAAACCAATGACATTTTCCATATTAAATTGATCTAGCACTTGGTTTGCACCTCAACAAAGCGCACACTAAATTACATTACGTCGTTTAGATAGGGAAAGTTTAGTTAAGAAGTTTAGCAAATTAAACGAAAGATCAGTAGAGAGCTTAGCAAATAACTATACATTCCAAGTAGTGCTAAAGGAGAGTTTAGGTACAGATATTTTAACAAACAAGAACCTATTTACGCCCAAACCCTAATTAGGAGATTCGGTACCTAGACGTTACTATTATGGTAGAAAGTCTACAGTTTAAATCATGTCCCTCCTCCTACTTTCCCAATGTGTAACATGATTTGAATTTAAAAACAAATTAAAAAAAAAAAAACAAAGCAGAAGAAGAAGAAAGAATGAATGAATGAATGAAATAATTAAAAATAAATAAATAATAATAACAAATAAATATTCAATTCAAGTTGTATGAAAGGATAATTTAGCTATAAATAGGTCCTAGTGAGAGAGCTTAATTAGCAAACAAATATGATGTTTTTTTTTTTTAAAGAACAATGTGACATTTCAAATAGGGTTAAATGAGAGATTAGATCAATGAATAGAGATTAAGTTTAGCAAATGAATACTTATTAAAAAAACTATGCATTCCAACTTCCAAGTGGCAATGAAGGAAATTTTAGAATGATAATTTAGGAAACAAAAGTTTAATTAGAGAGTTTAACCAACAAGTATGTATTACACTTATTTGATTTATTTCATGTCACACTCGATGAAATACATTAGGTGATTAATAACTGTTAATCTGTACATAATCACATACACTCATGTGTATGTGTGTTTAATGAGTGGTTATTTACCCACATCAATAATTAAAAATTAGGGTAAATTACAACCACTCCTGAGGTATGGTCAAATTACGAAAACCCCATCTTGTTTGAGTAATTACAACCACTCCGTTAATTATAAATCATCTTACACGTTCACCCTTGCGGTTTCAAATTTAGTAAAATCTTCTAAACTATATGGAATATTATCACTTTTTTACCCTTTTTATCCTATTCGAACTCCACATTTTGAAGCAAGATGGTCATAAGAAGTGTTTTTTGCCTTGTATAGATCAGATTGTGGTGCATCAGAAACTGTATTCGTACACAAAACGAGTACAAACTAGATCACATTCCACATAATCTAGATGATTATGCTGAATTTGATACCATAAGGATGGAGGTGTAAGAAGATTCATAGTTAAGAGGGGTAGATATAATTATCCAAACAAAAGATTTTTTTTTCGTATTTTGACCATACCTCAGGAGGTGGTTGTAATTTACCGTAAAAATTATCCAATGTATATGACTCGGTGTATCATCTAGATGTCGATGACCTATTTGGTTTATTTCACCTCATAATTGATTGACTGTTACTTTACTTATTTATTGGCTGTGAATAAAATGACCTAACTGATTGACGACGGATCAGATATATGTTTGCGAGCACAACCAATGCACATTGGATGAGAGCAAGTCCTTGTCTGCCTCAATCACCCACCAATTTATATATATATACACATATACATACATATATGACGTTTCTAAGTTAGTTCCTTATGTGACAACTTTCTTTTAATTTATTTATTTTTTAATTTGATGAATTTAATTTGTTAAATTATGTATGAAACAAACTAAACCCCATATTCTTCTTTATTGGGATCTGACTCGTTACTCCAAACAACTCACATAAAAAGAAGGAAAAATTAGGTGGACACAAATCAATTTTTACTCAATTAATGGCTCGTATCACACGTTACATGATACGTTGATTTTCTTTTTTTATTTATTTATTTATTTTTTGTCATGGAGTAAAACATATTGCACTATTTGAAAATAGTATTGTTTTTGGCAATTTCATGTCTCTTTCAGCTATATGTTTGATGCACCATGATATATACAATGGATTTTTGGTGGATGGAAGTAAAGTAGGAATATTTTTCAATTTATGCAAACCCAATGAAAAATGATTGAGGTCCCACAATGATATCACCAGGTCTTTTATTTGAACCAAGTGATGTATATTTAGGGGCCAAAAAGCAAGAAAGAAGATGGTAGTGATGAGAGATGGCTTTGTTAATTTATTGTTAAGGCCAATATGGAATGAGAAAAAGGAACAAATGTTGGCAAAAGTAAAGTAGTGTACTTTAGCATTATAAAAAATGGAAAATATCGTCGGCTACAGCGGCGGAGTCAGCATAGGCCGAGAGAGTCGTGGTCCACCCAATATTTCTCAAATCCTTGATGTTTTAGATAGAGGTTTATAAATATTCGTGTATAATAATACATAAATAGTAATAAAGGGTCGAGTCTGGTACATCAACCGTCTACTCAGGGGGTGTTTGCAACAACTTATTTAATAGCAGAAGTGCGGCTTAAGTTGGAGGGTGCTTATAAATTAACTGGAAAAACAATTAAAACAGAAAAAGTAGGTACATGAGTACTTTTAAAATTATAGTTCAAAGCAACTTATTTTAAAAAAAAGTAAAAGTATAAGTTATATTTCGCATACACCTAAATAAATTATGTGCAGAAAAAACTCATAATCTATTTCTAAAAGTTTTCGCAACCCCAACTCAATATCCATTGTACGAGTCCACGATCACTACACGAGATGAACATTGATTTAATTTGGTGAATGGAAGTTGGCCTTATGTGTAATAGGACTCCCAGTTACAAGCGATATCGTATACTGAGGTGCTCCCCGCCGGTTGTTGGAACGACTCGAGCCTTAGTTTAATTGGCTCATTGGACATAAAATACATTTGGTTTATGAAAAGATATGCCCAATATCAATATGGTTACAAACTATCAACATGTTCACATGTTGGACTAGCTACAAAGTGCAAGTGTTGTTTGATGTGTTTTAACAGCTAATGGGTAGGTCTAATTACATTATGAGCGAAGGAGCAAAAAATGTATTAATGTTGGCCCTTCTAAAGAATACAATACTATACTTTTGAATTTAACTTTTTGCCAAAATTATTTTTATATATCAAAATTTTCTTTTACAATCATATTCTTTATATTATTTAAGTTTTTTAATCTATCTAATTTATATCTACTGTTCCAAGATTTTTATTTTATTTGGCAATCTTGAACATTCGTTTTACCTACCTATATTGAGTAATTTCTTTATAATTAAGAAATGCATTTATAAAGAGTTCATGATCATTTTTTTTTTTTAATTTATGTTCTTTCAGTTACGGTCTATAAATATTTATTTATAATTTTGTATTATTTTATCTAAATATCCCTTAAAATAAATCGGGGGTATTGTCCCTGGATCCCCCCAATTTTTATTTCACGCTATGAAATTATTTATTTCGGTCCTCGCACATTGAGAAAACTCTGATTGTAGAATATATTAGATTAAGAAAATGTAAAAAATAATTATTATATTTAACTACTCTAAATCAAGAGATGTTTAAATGGGATTCAAATACTGAGATGTTAAATGTCATTTCAATTTTAATAATATCGTTTTGATTTCGAATGTAATTGTCATTTATTTTGATTTAAACAAAATGCAAAGCACGAAAATTGTAGTTATTTGAGATAGCTTTCTGATCCAACTCAATCCATCTAGATTGGATCTCGGATGATAGAATTTTGCATGAATGAGTTACATTTTGAATTTTACATAACTCAAAACATCAAAGTTGTTAGGAGTGTTCATTGCATCATGCATATTTTTCTCCTCCGACATCCATTCTTGGTGATTCAAGTTGAATTCGAAATTTAACTCAAAGAACTATAAATTCCAAATTTTGATTTTTCCAAATTCAGACTAAAAAAAAATTAAAATTATATTTGAAGTCAAAACGGTATATTTGAAACTGAAACGACATTTATCGGATACCTTATCAACTTTTTAATTACATAGATGACAATTCGGTTCGAACGCATCCGGGCAACTGATGACTTCCATCATCCCAAAAAACAGGAAAAGGGAAAATAAAAGCCGAAAAAAAGGTAATTATCTAGGAAACACAAAGTTGAGGATCGACTCGATGAGTTCAACCAATTTCTTTAATTAATATAGAGTTACACCTCCATAAAATAATATACTTAGCAACAACCAAATTTTATTAATTAGGTGAAATATAAAATCATTGATAAGTTAATTATTTTTATTTATATATTAATCACTAAAATATTAACATATGAAACTACTATTTACATTTTTAATGAATATATTGTTGATTTTTTTTCATCGATCTACGTTGAGTGTAGAAATTACATTCAATACCATTACTTTTATAAGGATTCTTTGTTCGAATTATCATGTATATGTGCGTTGATAGGTTTATTTTGTGGTTTATAAGTGAATGACGAGTTTTTGGTGTCCATGAGTAAAAAATGATTGAAAAGAAAGAAAAATGTTCCAAATAAGGAAATAAAATCAAATTTAGAAGAAGAAATTCCGCAACAACTTTGGCAGTATTTATGATTTCTATCATATCTCTCATTCTGGCTCCAAATAACCAGATTTTAGCGGTACTGGAATAATAAGTCAAAGGCTATGTAGCACGGACACGGAACAATGATACGGGGAAACAGAGAACGCAAACGGTAACAACATATCTCAGAAATGGGGATACGAGAGCTTGGAGGAAACGTGTTAATACTAAGATTAAAGGGATATATTTATAAATATGCTACTAAAATTAATATAAGTTTTAATTTATATATAATTACTTTTTTATATATATTTTGATACAAACATATTCAAAATAAATCTATACTATAAACTATGAGTTTTCAATTGATAACTAAATCGTGTAAATAATTAGGGAATCAACAAAAATATTTAAAAAATTGCTATTCAAACATATTTCTCACTTGTTAGAAATTGCAAAATAACCCATAAGGTATCCGGCAAGTGTCCTCGAGTGTCCGATACAAAACGTGTCTGAAACGCAGAAATGTTAAGAAGTTGAAGTTTTTGTGTTGCATAGCTCAAATGGCTACAACTCTTATCTCATAGAGTCTTACAAAATTCGAAGTACGTATAACATGGTCAAAATCGGTTAACAAGTCCTGCTGGAGAAAAGATGTGAAAATCGAGTCATATTAAGTTTCTACTATTTTATTATCAAGAAATTAAAAGCCTACAAAAGTAACAAGTCTCTATACCATTAAGGACGGAATTTTGCACGAAAGAACAAAAATACGACTACAAACAAGGCGGCGATCTCACAAATCTCCAGCATAATGTTTATTGTTCTCTTCTCTTCTGTAAATCTATGTTCTTAAATATTTTTATGATGTTTTTAGAACAGAACATGAGTAGTTAAGTTCTTAATCTAGGATTTTATTGGAACCCTATGAAGTGATTTTGAACTCGTTTTCTTGAGATTATGCAATTATGATTTTTATGATTGTTTCTTCTACTTGTTATGATTGTTAGTGCATGAACCTAATCATTTATATGTTTTATTTGTGATTATTGGAATTGACTCGACACATTTTCATAATTAGACGTTAAATAGAAGATTATTCGAGTAGTTTTCACCTAATTGCATGTGGTATCGCCTATTTCGGTCAACGCCGGTCTCTGGCGTTGACTTTTACGATTTTCTTTTTTTTTTTTTTTGTTTTTTGTATGCTTTTTCCGCCGAGGGTCTCTAGTGTTGATCTTTTTTTTAGTGTTTTTTTTACGTCTGCCGCTAAACGTTGACCGTAATTGTACTATCATTAACAGTAATTGTACTATCGTTGACAGTACAATTACAGTCGGCAACAATATTTTTATTTTTTTGGTTTTTTTCTTTTTGATTTGTTGACAAGTCAACGTAATTATATTACTGTGGTTGACGGTAAAATAACTGTAAACACAATAATATTACTGTCAACCACATCAATATTATTATTTTTTAGGGTTTTTTTTGTTTTGTTTGAGTTGTTGACGGACGAACGTAATAATATTATTGTTTACAATTATAATATTACTGTAAACACAATAACATTACTGTGGTTGACGGTAATATTACTGTCTATTACAGTAATATTACTGTGGATGTCAGTAATATTACTCTCAACCACATCAATATTAATTCTTTTGGCTTTTTATTATGTTTACCTTTGTTGAACGGTCAACATATTATAATATTATTCTATTACACAATAACAATGACTTTTGTTGTGTTAGTATTACTGTGCTAGAGATTAATATAGCAATATTACAATGTTAAATAGTGTTATAGTTAATATTAATGTATTTAACAGTAATATAGTTAATATGACTGTTAACCACATCAATATTGTTGTTTAAATGGAGTAAAAGGATGTTTAAAGAAAATCAAAAAAGTCGACGCCATAAACCAACTATTCGGAAAAAAAATGTCAACACCGGAGACCGACGCCAACGGGCGAAATTGTACTCAAAATTGAGTTTTTTGTCAAAATTGAATAATTTGTGAAATTTGGGGCAAATTGAGGTTAAATTAAATTAAATGATGAAATTTGAGGATATTAAAATGTGAGGGACTATTTTAGTCTTTTACACATCACTGAACAATGTATAGATTTTTTTGTAGAAGAGTTTTTTGTTTCAACCTCTTTATGAATATGTATTCCTTGATTTTTTATTTTTTTTGAGAAAAAGTATTCCTTGATGAACTTATTTATAATGTGCCCTATAATTAAAGCAATAATAACATTGAACAATATTTTGTTGAGCTAAGACACACTTACATGAAAAAGCCGTTGTGATATTAGGAAAAGTCAGTGATGAGAGTGATGTCAACTTCTATAAGAAACAAAAATGATAAAATCATATTTTATCATATATTAATTATAAATAAAATACGTATTACAAAATTATTATTATGTATTGAGGAGTTATTAATTATATATAAGATGGCTTCTATTAAAAAAATTTAAAATTTATTATCTTATAAATTTGGTGTGGTATTAATTTAGCAAGTCTCAGGACCAGCAAAAGATATTATTTAATCGACGATTTTAATTTATTAAATATTAAATTATGAAGGTTCTAATGTAACTTCTAAGTCTAGAACCAAATCACCAATGTAAATCGAACAGAAGGAATTAGAATAACATTTTTTAAAAAAAAATATTTTTTCCTAAAATAGGAAAACTTCCTATTCCTATCCAAAATTTCCGAGTATAAAAATATTAATTCCCAAGTTATAAAGCCTCTTAAAAGTTTGGAATTGTGGAATTTGCAGAAATCTTATCACATTTGTAATTCCAAATGTGTTACAAAAAAATTCAATTATTTAATTAATATAATCTTATATTAATTAATACAATTAGTGGACACCTCAAAAGTATAATCAAAGCACTAAAATTGCACAACATGTGTAATAAATAACACGTTGTACAGTCTTGGGTTATAACTACAACTTTAGACTTTAATTATTACCAAAAAAAGAAACGCTTAGAGGAGATCACTTTGTTCTTGGGTTATATGTAAGCTTAGTAAGATGGTATTTGTGTTCTTAAAAAAAATGGTATTTGTGGTTATAAGCTCGAATGAAATCTAATGCATTGTGTTTAGTTCGAATGAAATCTAATACATAAAGCATTGTGTTAGCCTGAGTTTGACAGTATGTAGTTGTCCAAGTGGTGGAAGATGGATGGAGTAAAGGTGGACCATAAACAAATGTTGTGGGCGCTCTTGTGTGTTAAATAAACTATAAGGTTAGGGTATGCGTCTTTCATGACATTAATTCGTTTTAGGACAAGTAGTAACGCCCGAGGTCCTACATTATATTATACCAATCTCACGGGTATGGTTCAAAACGGAAGCAATTGTTGAGGGGAAGATTGTTAGCCTGCAATAATTGTCCATGTGGTCAATGCTAGCGTATGTTGAGGGGGAGATTGTTAGTCTAGCAACAGATGTCCACCTCGTAGAGGTCCGGATATTGATAGACTACAACCAAATGTCGTGGGTGTTTGTGTGTGCTAACTGCATAATATAGCTAGGGTTTACGCATTTTCTGACATCAATTAATTTAGAACATCATGTAGCACCTAAGGTCCTACAAGTTACATAGACGGTGTTTGCAAGAGCTTTTAAAAATTGATTATAATCTTTTTTTGCTCATGCAAAATCAACTTAACTTTGATTTTACTTCTCTTAAAATAAGTTATTTATAGCTATAATATGAAAAGCACTTGAACCTGTTTTTCCTATTTAAAAATAAGCACTTAATAGTTAATACCAATTTCTCTCAATCACTAACTTCTACTTTTAATCAAGTTTTGTAAAAACCACCGGAGTTAATTAAGACTCTTTAACCGGTTAAAAGTATTGAAATATTCCTAACAAATTAAGTTGGGATTTTTGTGCGTAAGTCCTTGACGAACTATTTTTATTATTTTAGGTTTAGGGATTATATTTTTTTTTGTCAATAAGCCCATCCCTTTAGTATGCATTATAAATAAAGGAAAACTTAGTGTATATGACAAAATTACCCCAACCCTTTACACCCAATTCTTAATTGTAACCCCAATTTAATAAATTTTGACGTTTTTTTTAACGTTTTTTTTTCTGAAATTATTTTTTTGCCGCCGGTTTCGGCGTTTACTTTTTCGATTTTTTTTGGTTATCTTTTTCCGCCGCCAGTTTCTGGCGTTGATCTTTTTTTTCCTAAAATTTTTATTCGTTTGTTTTACGTCCGCCGCTAAACGTTGACCGTAATTATACTGTCATTAACAGTAATTATACTGTCACTAACAGTACATTAACATAATTGTACTGTCGTTGACAGTACATTTATGTAATTGTACTGTCATTGACAGTACAATTACAGTCAGCGACAATATTATTATTCTTTTGGCTTCTTTTATTTATTTTGTTTTATTTGTTGACAAGTTAACGTAATTATATTATTGTCGTTGACGGTAAAATAACTGTAAACACAATAATATTATTGTCAACCACATCAATACTATTTTCTTTTTAGTTTTTTGTTTTGTTTGAGTTGTTGACGGATTAACGTAATAATATTACTATCTTCTATTGTAATAAACTGTAAACACAATAATATTATTGTAGATGACAGTAATATTACTATGGATGATAGTAATTTTACCGTCAACCACATCAATAACAATTTTTTTGGCTTTTTATTATGTTTATCTTTGTTAAACGGTCAACATATTAATATTACTCTATTACACAATAATGATTTTTGTTGTGCTAGAGATTAATATAGCAATATATTAAAGGTTGCGGCTATATGCAAGACTAATGCCACTTGTGCAAGACCAAATTAAATTTTTCAATTTATAAATACTATAATACCCTTACTTGTTAAAAAATAGAAAATTCCAAATGTGCAATACAAAAAACTCAAAAACACAAAAAACTCTATCACAAAACCACAAGACCAACTCTCATCTTCTCCATCTTCCAAAACCCACAAACTTTTCTCCTTCCTCCTCCATAAACCCACAAAACCTAAACATTCAAAATCATCAAAACTCAACAAATCTTACAAATATGGCAAGTATGGAGTCAGAAGACATCAAACTAGAGAATCTACGGTGAAGAACCCAAGAACGTATGTGTTTTTTTTAGCTAGATATCGTTTTTCCAA
>NW_012192876.1:613695-639721 GCF_000504015.1 Erythranthe guttata | reverse complement strand
TAAGACGCTAAATTACAATTAATAATCCAAATAAGCTCTAGTTTTAAATAATATCACCATAATTACCTTATTTAACACAAAGACAGAGTGTTTATTCTACTATAAAGAGCATGGAAAGTTGATCTCGTCCTTTTCTTGAACGTGAATTCAACGTAGTATCGAGATTTTTAGTTTATATTTCATTGTATAAAAAGTAAGAATGCCGTCAAATGTTCTGATCTTGTGGGGGGTGGGGGGGTGCGGATGTGTGCTGGGTTTTTTTGATTTCACATTTTCTTTGTTATTTTGTTTTTTTTTTCATTATTTGTTATTTGGTCTTGCATGAGCAAACAAAAACCAATTTAATTATATATTTGTCATTTTATCTTAATAAAATTGAATCTTTTGGAATTTTTCTTTAAATTGATATTGCAAAAGTGAAATTAGTATTGCATATAGCCGCAGCCTATATTAAATTGTAGTATAGTTAATATTATTGTGTTTAACAGTATATAATATGACTGTCAACCACATCAATATTGTTGTTTAAACGGGGCAAAAAGATGTTAAAGAAACAAAAATTAAAATTCAAAAAAATCGAATAGTCAACGCCGAAAATATTAGGAAAAACAAAGTCAACGGCGACGACGAAATTGTACTCAAAATTGAGTTTTGTGTAAAATTGAACAATTTGTGAAATTTAGAGTCAAATTAATAGGATGAATTGGACCATATTAAAATGTAAAGGGCTATTTTAGTCTTTTACACACATCTGGACAATGTGCGAACTTTTTTGTCAAATAATTTTTTTATCTAAACCTCTTTATAAATAAGTACCCCTTGATGGACTTATTTGTAATGTATCCAATTAAGTTATGAAATAAAACATATAGCCATGATTGAAACTCGCGCAAGCATAGCTCAATATATAATAACTTAAAAAAAAAATCACCATGACAAAATATGCAGCCAATTGATGCAAGTAGTTGGAATGAACATTTCATGTTTCGCCGATTTCGATTCGAAAAATTTTAATTTTGGAACAATTTTTTTTCATTCCGACTTCTGACATTCTAATTTCCAACCTTTCCGATTATTTTGGATTGGAATATAACTGGAATTATACAAAAAAAAAATTGAATTTCCGATCCGATTTAATTTATGAATTTAATTCCGAAAAAAATCCGATTTTTTATGATAAATACACCTATAAATAATATATATTATATAATACTTATTTTATGTTTTTGCTTTGTTTTCTGAAACAATATTTTGATTTAAGTTTTGTTTTAGGATTTTGACATATTGAATTGTTGTTAGAAAATCAATTAGAAAATCAATCGTATATTATAATGTAATTTATTTATTTTATTTTTTGAACTAAAATTTAGTAGTTATTAGTTTTTTATTTTATCGACAAGGATGTTCTTATTTATGAAAACAATATGAATTTTTCAAAAAAATACGCTAAGTTTTGAAATTTTATAACTTATGGTCCGATTTGTTTCAAAAACTCCAAAATTTCCGTGCCATTTGGACTTGGAATGAATTTTTAAATTCCAATATTTTATGTAATTAGAATTGGCATTGATTTAGTAATGCCGAATTTTTTTTGGAAATTTTTGACAAGGCTAATTCCTATCTAATCAATCTGACTTTCACCCCTAAATGCCAGCATTCAGAATGATCTCCGACGACCTTTCTCATACTCTAGTGTGGCTGAGAGAAATCTAAGCAGTGGGGAAGTGAGTGTAGGGTCAGAGGGTCTAGGGGCCCCCTCAAATTTTAATTTTTGTTACTACTATAAATGTATATATAATTTAAGGTAAATTACACCCACACCTCTGAGGTATACTTAAATAATTTTAAGGTCCCTATGGTATCGATAATTACACTCACCCCCTGAAACGTAGTTAGAAACTCTAACGGGATAATGCATTGGATACAATATTCCGATAGGGTTCTAATGGACTGTTACTATTACCTAGTAGTGGAGATAACCATAGGCGGAACTTACAAGGGGCTAGGGGGGACAGTTGACCCCCCAAAATTAAAAACAAAAAAAAAACAATTTTAGGTATTTTGGCACCGTATTTTTTGAATATTACTTGTGGCCCTAAAGTTTTTGAAAATATGTATCTTAATTCTTAATATATATATATATATATATATATATATATATATATATATATATATATATATATATCAATTTAATATAAAAATATAAAATAAAATGGTGAAAACTTGTGTTATTTGAAATAAAATTTATGAATATTTACATATTTTTTAATTTTTTTATCAATAACTCTAAAAAATAATATGAGACGATGTCATGAATCCCCAAAATACTAAATACGATACATTATTAGAATAATTTGAATTAATTTAGATTTTTTCGTCATGCTTAAAATACGATAAAATTATAATATATATGACATTTTGATTAAAACATATCAATATAAACTTATTTTTGCAACGTCTTGTGAACCTATTTTTTTTTGGGGCCCCGACATTTTAGCTAGCCCCCCCTATATTTTCATCCTGGTTCCGCCTCTGGAGATAACATAGAGTTATGGGGAGTTTTGGGGTGACATGGCTCCCCCAATATTTCTTAAATCACCCATAACTCTTTGTTGTCTTCACCACTTCCTGAAACCAATACTCCGTTAGAACTCTATCGTAAATCTTAATAACGTATCTAATGCATTATCCCATTAGAGTTTAAAACTACGTTTCAAGAGGGTGGGTGTAATTATCGATACCAAAGGGACCTTAAAGTTATTTAAGCAGACTTAGGGGTGTGGTTTAATTTACCCTATAATTTATTACATCTTTGTTCAACGCCTATAGTTTTTAGTAAACATAGACACTTTATTTAAAAATTCAAAACCAAGTGTTTTGAATTGAAGAAAACAATGGAAAACAGTAAATTGATCTAACAAACAGGATCAGAAAGTTACGAATTGTGACTTTGAATTAATTAAAAAAATCCCCTCAATTACACCAATGTATTTATTAAGTTCACAATTTTTTTATTATTTAGTGCACCTAAAATCAAATTTAATGCAAAAAAGTTTTAAGTTTTCTGTTTTCTATTTTCTAGTTTTGTCTCCAAAAAAAACTAAGTTTTTTTTGGGGCCAATGCCCCCAATCCCCCGACAATTTAAGTCAATTGTGTAACAATATTCTAGAATCGCTACTGTCGGAACAATTATAGTTATCATTACTTTCTTTACGTTATTTTCTAATGTATATTCGCCCCCCAATGATGAAATTTTGGCTTTGCCACTGATACTCAGACTACGATATCAGTCAATTTATAACAAAGTTAGACTGAAATATGTTGCATTGCACACATACACATATATGTATGGTTTGTTAAACGTGAACCGAATCAATACTATTTTACCAAAAATAAGAATCATAAACTGCAAGATATTTTTTTTTTAAATTCTATGGGCATTTTTATATAAAGTAAGATGCTAATGTTTAGGATTAGAAAATGAGTCAGGCCTAACCAAATTCCGGTTATATTTGAGTTTGATTCATTTTACTAAACCTGCTTTATTTATGAGCCGAGTTTGAGCCTACTATGACTCAACCCGAATAAAATCCGATCGATTAAGTTAATAATAAAATGTATAATATTTATTATTTTAATGATATGGCTCATCATACAAGTTACAACCGTATAAGATTATCTTATTTTGGGAAAAAAAAAGTCCAAAAAAAAAAAGGAATTGAGTGGTGCCTGTTGCAATAGGTAAAATGTGAATCTAATGCAACATACCCACAAAAACTCAATTGCTGAAATTTATCACCGAGATTTGAGAATATAAAACGTTTCCAATAATAAGAAATACTAATTCTTTTTTTTTTTACTTCTTTCAGTCTTGTTTTTATTTTTTTTATAATAACTTGTAAAGTTGTTAAGAGTTTCTTTTAATTGACTTCAATGGAGGTAAATCTTGTTTATCACTTATTTTTCATAAAAGAAATTACTCATTATAGTTCTATATTAACGAGGCCCGATATAA
This sequence comes from Erythranthe guttata, assembly GCF_000504015.1. The sequence continues at coordinate 635,705 of NW_012192876.1, read as the reverse complement.
ACCCGAAATCCAACAAAATACATGAGTCAAGCTTGGGCCTATACTAATGGGGTTCAGTGATATGTGAGCTTGGTCTTATAGTGACGAGGTCCGATAGTATGTGAGTTTGAGTCAATCCAAGCTCGACTCACATGACATGATTGCTGGACTTACAAATATTTATATGAGATTGTATAGCATTATTAGAAAAATAAAGTTTAGAACCATACAATTCTTTTGAAGCCTAACACAAAAAAATGTATGCTCAAGACATAGAACTCAAAGTTCAATAGTTAAAAAAAAAATTTTTTTTTTTTTTTCAACATAGTAAAATGAGGGGATTATTTTGGGGACCCCTCATATTGAAAATATATATAACTAACCACTATGACGTTTACACTTTAGTGTAAATTTTCTCTATTTGGATAATAAGTTGACATACTATCATCTGCATATTTGAAGTAACCAGAATAGGTCTCTCTCTTCCTCTCTCAACTCCTTAATCTAAATCCCGCCCCCTTCAACCGGCTATGTTGCTTCCCGGAATTCGATGGTTTAACTACCGCTGGATTCCTCTCGTCGAGCTCTTTATTTTGGTGGTGATTTCATCCAGTTTGGAGCGTCTGATTTGTTTGTACAATTTTTTTCCAGTCGGCGCGTATTTCGATGATGGTGGGTCTTTCTGGAGGAGTAATTTGTGTTCCGGCAGTCGGAATTTAACAGCTACCCACCATTGGATTACTATCGTCGAGATATGTATTGTATTGGCAATTTCGTTAATTTTTTTTATTGTAACTATATTTTTTTTTCATTTGCCAGCGCGTAACCTTAGGTGGTTGGCGGCGGCATGAATTTTTGTAGGAGGCGCTTGGGGTGAAGAGTCATTGGCAATTTGGCCTAAAATCCGTAGCATTTCGCAGCTATGGTCGGTTTCTCTCTCTCTCTCTCTCTCTCTCTCTCTCTCTCTCTCTCTCTCTCTCTCTCTCTCTCTCTCTCTCTCTAAGTATTTGTTGATTTTTGAGTATTTTGATGTGTCTTCATTTTTTGTTGATTTGCACTAAGTATTTTTTTTTTTTTGATTTTGCAACTGCAGCGTAATGGAAGCCATTGATCCTCTCCGACAAGGTATCAAAGAATTTGGGTGAAGTTACATATGTTTCAAGTTACAATTTTCTGCAGACTGTATACATTATTGTACATTACTATACATTACTAGTTACATATAGTAAAATGTAGTTACATATGCATATATTTGTGTATTTTCGATTTGTATTTGTTGGTTATGAGATTATTTATAATATAAATATTGACATTGATTTTTTTATTGTTGAGGTTTATGAATTTATTTTGTATAAGCCAATATTTGTGTGTGTACACAATTGATCGACTAAAAATTTGGGGTAAAAACAAAGAACATAACTACGAATAACTACAATTTACTATAGTTATTTTCAGTACAGTAAACGTATTGATTTAAAAAAAATTAATAACAAAATAGATAAATTAAAAATAATAAATTAAACAAGCAGGAATTTAATAGAGATAAATACAAATTAATAAAAAATAATAAATTAGTGAAAATGCTATATGCATGCCTAAAATGTTGAATACAGTTTGGCTGAAAATTACATATAATGGAAGTATAGTACTTTTGCCTCTCCAGGGGTATGTCAAAGAATGATTTTGACTTGAGTTTATTCCTAATTTATTAGACACCTAGAAATGCATATAAAATATGCCCTAAAATAAAATGTTCAGAATTAAAATAGTACGTGCTTTAGCATATGTATTTTCTTAGCGACCTTACTTAATATTACTTAAATTAAACAATTCTTCAATCTCAATAAATGTACATATATAAATATTAGTGTTGGTTTTAAATGCCTATGAAAAATCTACTCATCTGTTGAGACAGACTAGTTATTAAGATATAAGGTGTGGGAACAAAATTCTTGTGTTGTCACAGTAGTAAACCTACTAAAAGCAGAATAAAGAACACAACAATTTAATGTGGTTCTGATACAAATGTACCCTACATCCACGAGGACTTGCAAAACTAGTTCACATTTAAGTGTACATTATAGGACTTAATAAAAACACAAAAGACGCCCTATTTATGTAATATGCCGTTCTTACACACGACTCGAACTTGTTGATATTCAAAGCAATTCCTCCATCCGCACTCTTGGACTCCTTCCAATATTGAACTCCCTTCAAACGGCGGATCGACCTCTCCCGAGATCGTTTAACCACTTCTCCTGAAACGCCGATCTTCTTTATGGCCTGGTGAAGAAACCCGTTATGTTGCCACACCTAATGTGCCGACAGGGCTGCAGCACGGGTTGCACCCTTCAAAGCCTTTATGCTGGTATTTTTCTTATTAAAGCTCCATCGGACTCATATGAGGTTGAGGGCCTTATATAGGCACGAAATCACCACCCTAAAACTAAATCCGGCCCTAAGAAATCGATTTAACTAGGTAATAGAATCCTAGTCGATTTCTACTTCTATTCTAGATAAGTACAAAAGATACCTAACTAAAATATAATACATGGAAATAATTATAATTCCTAATGACAATATTACAAGAATAGGACTCTAATTAATTCCAAAATAAACATGGAAAACAAATCTTTGCCAATCTTTAATTTCCACGTATGACGGATTTCTTCAATCTTCACTCACAGAAATCTGGCGCCACAATTAGAAACTATAAAATTGAAAATGAAAATAAATTAAAGCTCCAAGACCTAGTTAGCTAATAAAAAACTTAGTTGTACTTTGTAAAAAATTCAAAAATAACTCGAGGATCATTTAAAAATAAAGTAAATGTTTGTTGGAAATGTATTTGGATAAGAAAGAAAATGTTAATAAATAACTCGAAATATGTGTTATGGTAGTATGGGTAATTATCTGATATGCCTAATTGGGTCAGTCCCAATAAACCTATAATATCGCTACTTACTAGACCACGAGTCCGATTTAAAAGAATATTATTACGAAATTCAATCACCTTCAAATAAGGTTTACATCCAACAAATTTATCTCAGCCCAATCGACAAGGTATAAATAGCAGTTCTAAATCATTACTTAAGATACGCCGTATTATCTGAAGAAGAATACGATTCATATTATCTCAAATATTTATATAATCAGCACGTCTGACTTGAGCGTCGGAGGGGTTTCTATCAGATCAACCTCTGGCCTAGTTCACGTGTTTTCTGTTCGCAGGTATCTCAGGACCATCTAGCTCATAAGCCAGTGATCCATTTTGCTCTCCTAGCTCATCCTACCTCATTTATTTAAGGTGATCTATTTCTAGCATCATCATAATGGCGATGTCTGTGGGAAGGCATGCAAGATCACGTAGCACAGATGATGTCCCTAAGTCATCTACTCGGAGAGAACGTGACAATGCTAACAACATCCCACTTCGCGGAGGCTCTGGCTTGCCACTTCCTCCTCGTAATCAGGATCCACCTCGTGATGTCCAGATAAATCCCCCTAAGATCCACCACTCTTCGCTCTTCGAACGGTTTAGATAACCAAAGAGGCTCTCCAACACATGATTGCGGAAGTTTCAGCTCGTGCTGCCACTGAAGTAGTGGCACAATAAATCGACACAGCGCGAGTCAACGCTCCCCCTACAGCTCCACCTATGGCACAACGACCTCCACCGCCACCGGATACCTCATCCACTTCAAACCCTAGGTCTCGGATGCAACAATCTACTCATCGTTGTGATGCAGAACTGGGCGACAAGAACCACGTTCATCTCTAAGAGGCAACGCCTCTCGCCAACGAGCTTCACCACACAATGGTGGAGATGATGAAATTAACAATCGAATATCTCGCTCGAATGACCTTTCCCACATAGGTAATCCTATTGGTGGAAGGGCAAAACCTCCAATAAGGCGAAGTTCATTCACTGTCGCCATAATCAATGAGATACTACCCCAACGGGTAAAGTTCTGGAGTGTACCGCCGTTCGATCGAACTAGTGACCCACATGAGCACCTTGAATTTTTTTATGTCATGGCAGATCTATATGGTCCAACTGATGCGGCGATGTACAAGCTGTTTCGCACAACAATCTCCGAACGAGCATTGAGCTGGTTCAACTCCTTGCCCACTGGGTCAATTGAAGCTCTCTCCCAAATAATTAATCGCTTCATCCACCATTTCGCTATCAACAAAGAGTACGCTAAGAATCCCACATACTTTTTTTACTATCACCCAGAGAGAGGGCGAAACCTCCGCAACTACATTCAACGATTTGTAGAGGCAGCTCACGAAGTTCCTAACGTGGGAGGAAGCATGCTCGGTAGAATCATTCAACAAAACTTGAAGCAAGGTAGATTCAAGGAATCTATTGCAGGACCCAGCCACTCTGGAAGAGTTATTAAGTTGCACTGAGAAACACGTGCGCATCGAAGAGACTTCGGCCCTCGCTCCTCCTAAGATGAAAAGAGATGAAGATTACTTCAACACCCGGCGACGAGATGGCCGACGACAATCGTCGACATCTCATTGGCAATCTCATTCTACATCATCCTAAACTTGGGGGCTATCCTACCTTAAGGATGATACATCCCCTCACCTCTCTGCATCAATTGGACGAAACACCTACATCATCTACTTATAGATTGAAACAAGCATCCCGTAGTTGGAACATAAGGTTCGACTCAACCATCAAAGAGTTTGATTTTGAGAAGAATCCGGAGGAACCTTGTGTATACAAGAAGGTTAGTGGGAGGGCAGTGATATTTTTAGTGCTTTACGTTGATGACATTCTACTCATTGGGAATGACGTAGGAATGTTGCAACAAACAAAAGCATGGTTGTCCACACGTTTCTCAATGAAGGATTTGGGAGAAGCATCTTACGTATTGGGAATACGAATCTATAGAGATAGAACAAGGAAGATGCTTGGCTTATCCCAAAGCCTGTACATAGACACCGTTATGAAACGGTTTAGCATGGAAGAATCCAAGAAAGGATTCTTGCCAATGTCCCATGGGGTTCGTCTCTCGAAATCTATGTGTCCGCAAACACCTAGTGAAATCGAGGAGATGAAAAGGACGCCTTATGCTTCTGCCATATGAAGCATTATGTATGGCATGCTATGTACGAGACCCGATATTGCGTATACTGTGAGTGTCACAAGCATATATCAGTCTAACCCAGGCCCGGCTCACTGGAAAGCCGTGAAAGATATCCTCAAGTACTTGCGAAGGACTAAGGATATATTTTTTGTCTATGGGGGTGCCGAGTTGAAACTAGAGGGCTTTACCGACTCTAGTTTTCAATCGGATATGGACGACTCAAAGTCGAACTCTGGATTTATATTCACGCTTAATAGTGGTGCCGTGTGTTGGAAGAGTTCCAAGCAAAGCACGACGGCCGATTCCACTACCGAAGCGGAATACATTGCAGCGTCCGAAGCTGCAAAAGAAGGGACTTGGATAAGGAAGTTCATCCAAGAGTTGGGTGTCATTCCTAATGCTAGTGATCCAGTACCGTTGTACTGTGATAACACCGGACCGTGGCGCAAGCTAAGGAGCCGCGATCTCATCAGAAGTCGAAGCATATTCTGAGGAAGTATCATGTGATCCGAGAGATCATTGATAGAGGTGAAGTTTAGGTAGAACGAGTCACCTCGGAAGAGAACGTTGCAGACCCCTTCACGAAGCCTTTACCGAGATCGGTCCATGAGAAACATCGAGAGTCGATGGGATTGCGATTCATGGGTAGTTGGCTTTAGGTCAAGTGGGAGATTGTTAGAGTAGGTGACCAACAAGCCAACATGTGGCTGTGGTCTTTCGTATTTATTATGGTAATAAACGAACATTTATTCGTATTAATGATAAAACACCTTGGCATTCTATATCTTTGTCCCTTTGTCACAAGCATAGATATAGTCCTTAAAGTTATTACAAGTACTAGTAATTGATCGTTAGGATCGTGAGATATTTACTTAAGTATTATAACTGTTAAACGTGTTCCTAGTCGAAGGGTTACGCCACCAATGAGGATATCGGTCTTTCCCATTAGAAGACTAGCACTTAGTGTATGTGTACCGCATCTCATCGGTAAATGGTATTGTGATATCGGCATGCATAAGTGGGTGCTCGTAAGTTGACGAGTTCACTGAACTCCCTCACCCTAGAAATCTCTAAGTGGTTCCCAATAATCGAGTAGAGATATATATGGTATAGTTGTACATCATTAGTCCTTATGACCTAGACATCACCGTGACTTCACTAGAGGACCAGCTGTATCGTGACCTGTCCCTGAGTTCCACCGAGGACCATCCCAAGGGCCAGTGTTCGTGCAGTCCGAAATCTAGTGGGAGGTCTGTGCATTGTAGTCGGGGATTCGATCGCTAGAATGGTCTTGGATGTCCTGTGTGTTCTGAAAGTTTGTAATCATTCTAAGTCTCTGGCCAGAGCTGACTGAGTGATGATTACAGAATTCGATCCTCTAAGTCATGCACGTGACGATTACAACACTTAGAACGATCGCACCGTCATTAAACATATAAAGAGGTCTCGATGAACCAATGCCTCTAGTTCGATCGGGACATATGTATCGAAGGGACCGTACTGTACGTTAACTATATCTGAAGGTTCTTGCAGGCACTTCATTTGTATCTAGGGAATCATGACGCGTAGTTGCTAGACGCCAATCTTGATTCGTTGGGTGATTAAGGTGAAACGAGCTTCATCTTAATCGTAACTCTAAGGGACGAGTTATGACCACAAAGGGTTGTGGGCCCACGGCTAGCTTACACCTGAACCATCGAGGGTCACACTGCTCGTGCACATGAGATCTTTGAATAAAGGGTCAGAGATAAAATAGTTTATCTTTGCATGATTGGAAGTCAATATGATTGGATCCAACATTCGTAATTTGGAATTATGAATGAGAATAAGAAAAGGAAAAGAATAGGCGAACATCATAGTGGACTTTCTAAATCGGGAAGTTTCCAAATTTAAAACGTGCGCTGAACTAGGGTTTCCACTTTTGGAAAGTTGGAAATTGAGAGTTGGCACTCGTAATGACGAGGATATTATAATGATTCCGAAAATGTAATCGTTGCAATTTTCCGATCATTGAATTGAGAGAGACGAGCAAGTAAAGGAACTAACGAGCTTAAGCTGTTGGGCCCGGTCCAACTTAAGCCCGTTAGGGTTTTATGCAAGGGACTATAAATACTTGATTTATAGGCCTTGCACAAAGACACAAGACCTAAAAAAAACCCTAGCCGCTCACACCTCTCTCACGGCCGATCTCATCCCGCGGCCACCACCGTGCCGTCGCCGGAATCGGCCATCCGTTGGTCGATTCTTTTCGGTATTCCTTTCCTTCTTTCTTTTCTTCCGTTTTTCTGAATATTACGTGTCTAGTGCCACGTGTTTAGTAGATCGAAGTATACGAGGTGAAATCCGAGAGGAGGAAGATCGAAGATCGTAGAATCGAGGAGCAGCATACGAGCCGAAGCCGCACGCATCCCCACGCGCCGCCCGAAGACCGCGCGTGAGTTACACGCGCCGCCACGGCCCGCCTCGCCGTTGGTGCCGCTCCACCGCTGCTGCCCGGATTGTACGGATTGGTTTCCGTAGCAATCTCGACTTGCTTAGCGCTCCTACCTCACGCTTCAAGAGGTAAACACACGAATCTCATGTTTAGATTCGATTAGGTTTAAACTATATATTCATGTTTGCTTTCGTATGATTTTATGTGATTACGTGTAATCGTTTTAATCGTTACGAGCATGTTAGTTGGTTTAAACGCGAGCATGTTAATTGATTTAAATTCAGTTAAACAATTTAGCATGTATGTTGTTTTTAATTTCGCTGGAAGCGCAAAGGTACGCAATTAATTGATTTAATTTATCGGGCGTGTGTTTATGTGCTTTAAAGTTGTTTAAATCGCATAAATTTTTTTGTTTTCCGCTGCGTACACGTGTCCGATTCCCAACAAACGGTCCTAACATACTTAAGGGCAATGAGATCTAACAAGGGGCACGATCCCCATCAAAAAATCTTGAGAGACTAATCCCCTCATCAAGCACTTCATGCACAATGTTAAATGTAAACACGTACAAGCAACGCGTCAAACCAATGACAATGTCATACAATATAAACATCAAATGAAATAGTAGTGGACAAACTCATTTACTCCAAGTATGAAGACAAAATAAGGAACCAATAATTTCGAGCCCCTTAAGAAAAGAAAAAAAAACGAGCACGTATACAACACGCGCGACTGGTGGCTGGGCAATTGCGAATCGCGTGCCTCGGTCCGTACGTCTGCGCAGAAAAAATAGAAAAATAAAATAAAAAATAAAAAATAAAGGGCGGACTCTGCACAGTACGCGCCCACGCGCGCGTGTGTTCCACGTGCTAAACGCTAGCACTCTCTCTCCGCGCGTGCAGCCCACGCGCTCCACCAAATCGCCCGCGGATTCCAACGCGCCTCACCAAATTGCGCGTATTCTCCAACGGGTAAATAAAAATTATTATGCCTCCACACCACACGAACGATTAACGGAGCACTACAACATCGATCTACTCTCGACACGATCCGATACCTTTTTAGACTTGGCTCCCACATCGACTCGAGAGTAGGGCGCTAATGATATGCTTAATTGGGTCAGCCAACAAGCCTACAATCTCTCTACCTACTGGGCCACAAGTCCGATTTAGAAGAACATTATTACGAATCTCCAATCACCTTCAAATAAGGTTTGGGCCCAACAAATTAACTTTAGCCCAGTCGACAAGTTATAAATCATAGTTTTAAATCACTACTTAAGGTAGGCCTTATTATCTGAAGAAGAAAAATGCAATTCATACTCTCCTTAATATTTGTACAATCAGCACGTGTGACTTGAGCACCGGAGGGGTTTCCGCCGGATCAACTTCACCATAGTTCACATGTTCTCTGCTCGCAGTAATATCAGGACCATCTAGCTTGTGAGCCAGTGATCCACTTTGCTCTCCTAGTTCATCCTACCTCATTTACTTAAGGTGATCTATTTCTAGTATCATCATTATCCTATTTGACTAGTTATAATCAAAGTTAGTCCTCTGAGTAATTTAGTATTGTTGTTAATATATGATTAAGATTCTATTATTATAAAATAATATTCAGATTAGAAGTTTTAGTTGAATTATAAATTGCTTCATTTATGAGAAAAAATATATACAAAATATCCTAATATGGTATCATAGCCACATTGTTGGTTTTTTGGGAGTTTATTCCTCTTTTGCCTCTTTTGACGTCAAGAAAAATACCATAAACCAATGAACTTTTTGAATTGTCATTACAATCTTGTTTGTGATGTTGCTTCTTATAACTCGTGCTTCTGTCACAAAAGAAAACACCTAAGCTATTACTCTTATGTTTTCTTGCAATCCTGCATTTTTGTTTTTTGTCTTATGCATCGCGATTCCGCTACATAGTGAAACACCACAAACTATTGCTTTTAATTTTCTTTGCAATCCTGTTTTTTATGATTCTTCTTATTCATCACATTTTTTTTTGCAAAGAAAAACATCATGGATTATTGTGCAAAGTTCATTTTGCATCCTAAATTATGGGGTGGAATCCAAACACACAATGTCGCTCAGTTACGTAATGTACCAAAATAAAAATTAAAAAAAATCAATAAGTCACTATCTTCTTCATTTCTTTTCAACATAACTCGTCTTCCAAACAATACTTGGATGAATATTTAAGCAATTGTTTAGCTTATTTTAATATTTTATTAATTTGAGCATATTTGTTTTTAAGGTTATAATGACATATTATTTTTTTTAATTAAAATCCATTATAGGGACCTGTTACGGAGTTCGAATATATTGGAGATTTGACTTACACTAAGTTAGATGTGTAACCTGATTTAATCCCGTATTTTGAGATACATGGCTTAATTAAACAAATTAGGTATCCGGTTGCTAATGTATTATGGTTAGGATTGCTATATGAAATTGGACTAGTGAAAACAACCGGAGTTCAACATTATAGTATAGTTAAGAAATAAAAAAAAAAGAGCAAAAATGTACCAATTTCAAATTGAGAAAATGATGAAAAGTAAGGTGAATAAATAAGGGACATATAAGCTTTGAACTCTTAAACAATAGGGCTAAATAGATAAAAAAAAAAAAAAAAAAAAAAAAAAAAAAAAAGGAAACAAGAAATTCGATAGGTGATGTTAACGTAATCACATGGATTACAAACATGAGGGGTGTGATACGTTCTGCAATCGAGGGGTGTGTTTGCGACACAACCCATAATTCAGAGGTACAAAGTGAACTTTACCCTAAATTATTGCTCTTATTTTTTGGGTTTTTTCATCTTTCACTCGGTTCCTCCGAGACGGAAAACACCATATATAAATCAATGATGTCCACCGATGAATGCACATCGTAGACCAGTCTTCTTTTTGGTGTTTCTTCTTCTTTATTGTGCTTAGATCGTCAAGAAAAACACCGTAAAACACCGTTGTCCTATGATAGAAGGAGAATATTTGGAGAGAAGAGAGAATGATATCTCTTACGTATATTGAGAATATATATAGTTACATGTAGGAAACCCTAACCTACTACACAAGGTAATCCAATATACAAGGTAACCTAATGTATAAGGTAACTATAATAAATAATAATAATAATAATAATAATAATAATAATAATAATAATAATAATAATAATAATAATAATAATAATAATAATAATAATAATAATAATAATAATAATAATAATAATAATAATAATAATAATAATAATAATAATAATAATAATAATAATAATAATAATAATAATAATAATAATAATAATAGTAATAGTAATAATAATAATATACGCTAATACACCCCCGCAGTCGAAACGGGAAAGGAGAGAACGTGGAGACTAGAAACAAACTGTTGGAACAGTTGAGTGGGGAGACCTTTCGTGAAGATATCAGCAAAATGGTAGGCGGATGGGACGTGAAGAACTCGAACGTGTCCCAAAGCAACTTTGTCTCGGACAAAGTGTATATCGATCTCCACATGTTTCGTACGAGAGTGTTGAATGGGATTGCTGGATAGGTAGACGACACTAACGTTGTCACAGTAGACAATGGTGGCTTTCGGAAGTGGGCAGAGCAACTCGGAAAGTAGGTTGCGTAACCAAGTCGTTTCGGCAACGGCATTTGCGACAGCTCGGTATTCGGCCTCCGCACTCGATCGAGAAGTAGTGACCTGTCGTTTGGAGGACCAAGAGATGAGGTTGTTGCCGAGGAAAACACAATAGCCCGATGTCGAACGACGAGTGTCAGGGCAGCCACCCCAATCGGCGTCGGAGTAGGCGATAAGGGAGAGGTCCGGATTGGGGGAGAGCTGAAGGCCGTGATCGAGGGTCCCACGGATGTAGCGAAGGATACGCTTGAGAGCAGCCATATGAGGTTCCCTCGGATCATGCATGAATAGGAATATTTGTTGCACAGCATAGCAGATGTCAGGACGAGTAAACGTGAGGTATTGCAGTGCACCGGCAAGGCTGCGATAAAGAGTGGGGTCAGCAACGGGGGGTCCAGTGGTCGAGGACAACTTGCTCTTGGTGTCAGCCGGCGTAAGACAAGGGTTGCAGGAGGCCATGTGTGCACGCTCTAGTATCTCGTCAGCGTACTTGCGTTGAGAGAGAAATAGCCCATTCGACGAGCGAGTGACTGAGATGCCGAGAAAGTAGTGAAGATCGCCAAGATCCTTCATTGCGAACTCTTGAGTAAGGGCAGCGATGATAGAACGTAGCAATTCAGGTGTGGAGGCCGTGAGTACAATGTCATCGACATACAGCAGAAGGTAGGCGCATGAACTGTTGCGACAGTCGCGTGAACTGTTGCGACAGTCGCGGGAACTGTTGCGGCAGTACACAAAGAGTGAAGTGTCGGACTTGCATTCTCTGAACCCCATGCTAGTAATGTGAGATGCAAAACGCTTGTACCAAGCACGTGGTGCCTGCTTGAGGCCGTAGAGTGCTTTGTTGAGACGACACACGTGAGTGGGGCGAGATGGATCGACGAATCCGGGAGGTTGCTCGCAGTAGACAGTTTCAGAGAGATTGTCATGTAAGAAGGCATTTTTCACGTCAAGTTGGTGGATAGGCCATGATCGCGAGAGAGCAATACTGAGAACTGTTCGAACAGTTGCTGGTTTGACCACCAGACTGAATGTTTCATCGAAATCAATGCCAGGGCGTTGATCAAAACCGCGAACAACCCATCGTGCTTTATACCGTTCCAATGAACCATCAGCCTTCAATTTCTGCTTATATAACCACTTGCCACTGATAACATTAGTAGAGGGGGGGCGGGGCACAATATCCCATGTGTTATTTTTAATCAAAGCAGTATATTCCTCAAGCATGGCCATACGCCAGTTTGGATCAAGGAGGGCATGGCGATATGTAGTGGGAGTTTGGGATGCGGTAGACACGGTAAGAGAAAAGGGGATTTTGGGCTTGTGAATACCGGCCTTGCTGCGTGTCAACATAGGATGGTTGGGTGGGGGTGAGGAAGCGGGAGTGGGAGGCTGTGATTTTGCTGGGTGTGGAGATGCAGTCGGGTGGAGGGGCATGGGTGTAGTTGAGGGAGGACTGTCGGACGAACTGTTGGGACAGTTGGTTGTAACCGTAGGTGGTTGTGTATCGTTGTTGGACGAACTGTTGGGACATTTGTGTGAGACAGTTGGTTGGACTTGTGTAGGCTGAGGAAGGAAGAGAAGTGGGTGCAGGGGTTCGGTCATATTAGAGGTGGGGGAGTTGTGGGGTGAGTCGGTGGGTTCAGCGAATGGAAAACGGCTTTCATCAAAGGTCACATGGCGGGAGATAATGATTCGACCGGTTGACCGATCGAGGCAACGATAGCCTTTGTGCGATGAGGGGTGACCAAGGTAGACACAAGGAGTAGAGCGAGGGGCGAGTTTGTGAGGGGTGGTGGCGGTTAGATTGGGATAACAGAGACAACCGAAGACACGAAGGTGAGAGTATGTGGGTTTTGATTTGTATAGGGATTCATGTGGTGTGCGATTTTGTGTGGATTTGGTAGGAAGGATGTTGATGAGGTGTGTAGCCATATGAAGGGCTTCGACCCAATAGGTGGGGGGAAGGGAAGCTTGAAAGAGAAGTGAGCGGATCATGTTTGTGATGGTGCGGATCATGCGTTCGGCATGTCCGTTTTGAGGGGAAGAGTGGGGACATGAGAAACGGTGTAAGATACCGTGTTTGGCAAAATATGTTTGAAAATCTGTATTTTTTAATTCACGTCCATTATCGCATTGTAAAGCTTTAATGGGGTGCTGAAATTGTGTTTGTATAAGTTTGTGAAACTGTTGGAACAGTGAGAAAACATCGGATTTATAGTGTATGGGGAAAGTCCATGTATAGTGGGTGAAATCATCTATTAGTACGAGGTAATATTTGAAACCAGAAATACTAGAAATAGGAGAGGTCCATAGATCAGCATGAATAATTTCAAAAGGTGCAACGGTAATAGAATGACTAGTAAAGAAAGGTAAGCGAGAATGTTTGCCTAATTGACAAGCATTACAAAGAGACTCCCGTGGGTCTTTGGTACTAGAAATTAAATTGGAAGAAAAAAGACGAGACATGACAGGGTTTCCCGGGTGACCGAGACGACGATGCCATGTAGTAGAGGAGACAGACGTGGTGTGAGCAAGGAGGGCGGTTGCGGATGGGCTGGGAGAAGGGGGGCCAATAGGGTATAAATCACCGGAGCTATTGCACCTGAGGATGAGTGTTCTGGTCCGAAGGTCCTTCACAGAAAAGCCATAAGGGTCAAATTCAACTGAACAAGAGTTATCTCTAGTGAATTTTCGGACAGACACAAGGTTCTTAATGATGTGAGGAGTAACATAGACATTGGTTAGACGAAATGGGGTAGAGGGTAGGATGGTGTGGCCAATTTTATGGATAGGAACAGTGGAGCCATTACCAACGATGACATGCTTGGGAAAATTATTACTAGGATTAAAAATAAAATGGAAATTACCTGAGTGAGGTGCCATGTGAGATGAGGCGCCCGTGTCCATAAACCACTGAGGTTCGCTCGATGACTGAAGAGTCAACGTGTTGAGATGAGTGGCAAGATCTGTTGGCTGTAGGGGACCACTGTTCGACGAACTGTTGGAACAGTTCACGTGCTGTTGGGGATCTTGCTGTCCAACGAAATAAGCATGAGCTGTAGGAGCATGATAAGGACCAGGAGAGCTTGGGGGGGGGGGGGGGGGTGTCCAAGAATCGATGAAGATGTCTGAGGCGTATAAGGGGCCCGCCAAGGTTGCGATTGGTAGTGAAATTGATTGTAACCGTAGTGTTGCATCGGATGTCGTGACTGACCACGACCGCCACGACGATTTGTGCGACCGCCACCTCGCTGATTGCGCCAAGAACCACCACCTCGATAATTGCTGGGAGTGTTGGGCCAACTGTTGGAACTGTTCGGCAAACTGTTGGAACTGTTGGGGCGAGATGCGTAGAGAACAGTAGGGGTCTGTTCCGGTTCAGCAATGCGATGTTCTTCCATCTGGAGTAGTGAACGTGTTTGGAGAAAAGATGGCAGCGGAGTTTGGAAGGAGATTAGATTGACAATGGTCCCGTAATGTTTTGGTAAGCCGTGGAGGGTTTGGAGGACGAGTTGCTTGTCTGACACGGGGTTGCCGACGTCTGCCAAGTTGTCGGCAGTGGTTTTGAGAAGTTGAAAATAATCATGGATCGAAAGAGATCCTTTCTTGAGGGACTTGAACTGTTCTTCGAGTTGGATGGCCCGATAGTCTTCGTTGTCTGTAAAAAGAGAGGCGAGGGCCTTCCACAGATCATGGGCCATTGCGGTTTTGGAGAGAACCATGCTTGAGAGGTCCTCGGTTATGGTGCCATAGATCCAAGATTGGAGGAGGTAATCCGCACGTTGCCATTCATCGGCGGAGATGTTGTCGGGCTTTTTGTTTCCGAGAAGCAGATCGGTGAGGCAGAAGCGACCTGCGGTGATGGTGAAGAAGTGGCTCCACCTTTGATAGTTCGGATTTTTAATATCCAGGGTTACAGGAATAAGGGCTTTGATGTTAGATATAGCATGAGCAAGGTGAAAAGGGTTAGAAATCATGGGCGGTGTTGGTGTTTCGGTGGCCATGGTTGAAGAGAAGAAGGCAGAACGTGAAGAAAAAAAAAATTGAAGAAGGCAGAACGAGAAAAAAAAAAATTGAAGAAGGAGAGAAACGGCGGCTAGGGTTTTTGGCTTGATACCATGATAGAAGGAGAATATTTGGAGAGAAGAGAGAATGATATCTCTTACGTATATTGAGAATATATATAGTTACATGTAGGAAACCCTAACCTACTACACAAGGTAATCCAATATACAAGGTAACCTAATGTATAAGGTAACTATAATAAATAATAATAATAATAATAATAATAATAATAATAATAATAATAATAATAATAATAATAATAATAATAATAATAATAATAATAATAATAATAATAATAATAATAATAATAATAATAATAATAATAATAATAATAATAATAATAATAATAATAATAATAATAATAATAATATACGCTAATATCCTACATTCACTGTCGTGCACGACGTTCCACTCAATAAATCATAAGGGGTTTATGTGTTGATATTACCAACACAAGGGGGTACGATCTTCTGCAAAAACGTGTAACCACGTGGAGGTTAAGTGATATTTAACCTAAAAAAAGTTGAAAAATAGATGACCGATAATAATTTCAATCGAATCATTTTTTATCCGACAAAGTTGGTTGTCAATCACTATCCGATCCATACTCGATCCAATAATAATTTTCAATATGCAGCAAAAATCGAGTGGCAGATCAAGTAAATAATTGGTCGATAATTATCAGCCGGACCCTACCCCGTCCTAGTTTTAAAAATCATATAAATATGTATTCATAGATGAATTTACATGCATAACAATTTGACATAAGGCAAATAATGAATTTCTTCTAGGAATAGTAATTGGCTCGTGCCTCAAAATGAGGCCATCCAAATTAGACACATAAATGATGCAATAGAAATAAAAAGAAATTAAAAATTAGGTCGTTTAATGATTTGTTGGTGGGGTACTCTGAAAATGAATTGGGTCCAACTCATGACTACCTATTATCTTTTTTCGTTTCCCTTTTTAATAGTAAAGAAGCTCGCAGTCGACGTAGGTACACCGAGTGAATATATATTTTTGTATAATAGCTTGCAAAGTAAACGAGAGGCATGAATTTATATACTAGATTAATTACGTGTGACAAATTTCACCTAACGACTGTTGACAAGGAAATTCGAACTTCAATCAGTTGATACAGATGCAGTTACTCCAAGTCTTCTACCATTAAATCATCTCTTTCGGGACTCATGGCCGGTAGCTATTTGATTATAGGAGGCCAGGGGTTTTTATAGTTTTTACTTTCAATTCCATTTATGAATGTTTATATTATATATATATTTACAAAGAAAGTATTTTACGTATTCGTGAGTGTCAAAGGTTAATAGAAGGGAAATAGGATTTAGGTAGAGATTTTTTTGTATAAAAAAAAATTGGGATAGAGATCACTTTATAATATAATAACATACATATATCCATTTATATAGTAACATATAATAGGAGATGAAATATTTAGAAAAAAAGTAGCCCCAAGATAGATTTATTATTATTAAATTATTATATTAAAGTGCGCGAGTGATGAACTTGACCTCTTACTACTCTAATACGGACAAGAACAACTGTATTTTTCTAGTATTCCAAAATCCAAATATTTGGCCATCTGAGATCTCATTTTCCAAGATTTCATCTTTAAATCTCAGCCCTCCATTTCACCACCTTAACCTCTATATATACTATACCCTCCCATTTTCTTGATTCTCATTATTCCACACATTTATAAAACCTCTTTATATCTATATATATATACATATACATACAACTCTCCCATCAAAGTTGCATTTAATTCAAAACTATAAACAAAAACAAATTCTCATCTTCTTCAAATCATGGGATCCTTACAAATCATGTCCAAGGATGTTAGTACTCTTTCAATCTCTATTTTCTTCACACACACACAAACACACTTTACTATGTGCAATTTTTTGCATAAGAAAATTCAAGCATCATTTTCTGTGTTTCACATGCAAATGAAACAAGACATGCAAAAAAGCATACATATATATAGATAGATACATAGATAGATACAACTCTAGTTCCATATCACAATAATCTCATATGTATGTTTTTTTTTGTTTTTCGGTTTTCAGGCTCGAAAGTCGAAGGGAGAACAAGAAGAATGCACTGGAGATGGGAGCGTTGATTTCCACGGTCGTCCTGCGATTCGACAACAAACCGGAAAATGGGGAGCTGGAACAATCATACTCTGTAAGTATCTACTGTGTGTGTGTGTTTTTGTGTGTGTTTGTTTGTATGACGTTAATAAAGAGTTGCAGATAGTATTTAGGTGTATGCTCCACTTTTTTGATTCCGAGTATTAAGGGAGAGAAATATTTGGCTTGGTGTTTTTTTTTTTTTTTTTTTTTGTATGAGTTATAAATTAATAAAATTTTTGACATACTTTGAATATGACAAAGATTTTCTGGTGTGGGCAAAACTATATAATAAAAATTAAAATATAAATAAATTTACAAGAACGATACAAAACGTACAAGTGTTTTATTCATGCAAGTACTGCCATAACACACACACACACCAAATGGTGTAATATTCTTGATCGGAATAGTATTTTTTAAAAGACTACGTAATGAATGCTAGAATTATAACATATTGTTTTTTATTTATTTTTTTTATCATGAATTAAATATATGATGTGATTTAATTTATGATTGGGATGTAAAACAAGAACATTCAATTGCAACGTTAACATATATCCCAAGGTACTATAATCATGTTCTAGAATTGTACGTGTATGTATGAGAGAGAAAGAGAGGAGCGAGAGAGAGAGGGACAATTTTGTCTCGTTTGATTTTTTCCTCTCTTAATTTATTTTTATTTTTATTATTTATTTATTTTGGTAGGCTAGCTTTTTTTCAAATTTTTCGTGCTTTAATTCTTGCTTTATTTCTTAACCACTAGAAATGGAAAACGAGACACGTTATATAATGGCTAAAACACTAATGAGTAGAAAATGATTTGTCAAGTTGATCCAATTAACACTATTATTATTTATTATTTTTATTATTATTATTGGGTTATATTTGCACAAAATGAGTGCACCCATGACTATACATATCATTATTAATTATCCTCTATGTTCTATATTATTTGTCTTTGTGGAGAATTTTTTTATCTCAAAATTATTTGTCACCTTAGAACTTTAAGAAACATTAATTGTATTTTTTTATTTTACCCCTTATCACTCTTCATTAATTAGTTGAAAAACAACTAGTAATAATGATATTTTAATATTTATCATATTGTTTTGCTATAATCTATGCATATTTATTGAATTTCTTAATATGTGCATAACCACCAAAAAACAACATATAATATGGGGTTGGGTGAGTACTTGCCAAAGCTATTGTTATTGCTTGCACAATCTTTGAACATTCCTTAGGAAAAACATAAAGAATTATATTTTAGAAAATTTAAGTCTCTCTCTCTCTAACTCACACACACACTAATTCTTGTTGATCTAATAAAAAGAGTTGGAGTTGAGTCCATTTCATCCAATTTAGTTATACCTCACTTCCTTTGCCCATCCTTATTTAATTGTCACCTTAATTTTGATTGTGAGAGCCCTCCCTATATCTATATCTATATATATATATATATATATATATATATATATATATATATATATATATATATATATATATTAATACCAATCATTTCAAGTTAGGTTTTCCATAACGAAGCCCTTTCTTTCTCCTTCTATCTTCAGTTCTATATCGGGCTCTGTTTTCGTTTCACTTTTATTCTTTCCCTTAAACAAATTTGTGTTAGTTTAGTTTACAAAAAAAATTCTTAAAACAACTTTTAAAGTTTATATCTCTTACATATATGATCACTGTAAAAAAAAATTGACTACTACTGTTAAAAATGTTTTCATTAAAAAACAAACAAACATCACTTCAGTTTTCAAATTATTCTTCTAATAAATATTTTTTTCAAACAACTTTTTGACTACTGCAGTACATATGTACCATATTTTTATGGTCACTTTCATACATAGCATAGGTGTACCAAAGTGTTTTTTTCCTAGAACTTGAATCATCAATCAAGCACCTATCTAAATATGGTCGAAATCAAATAGATACCAGTTCCAGTGCCACGACAGCTAAGCTAACATTTAATGACATGAGAAAATAAATTTGAAAAAAAAAAAAAAAAAAACTCTTATTCGAGGTACCTAAATTAAGTAGTATAAACAATTATTTAAACTTTCCTCAGAAGAAAAAAAAAACCTGCACATGAACAGTAAATGCTAATCGAAAACTTTCTCGTTTCGCTCTAATAATATTCGATGGCGATGTGCAACAACGTATTGCTAGTGCATGTGATGCACTGAATACTTAGTGGCATGTCACTATGACAATTACTTGCAAAATAAGCACAACTCTGGAGATCATTTGTAAGAATACCTAAGTTTGATATCAAATCATTAGAGAATAAACTTTTTAAGTTTTCGTGTGTGTTTTAACTTAATTCTAGAACACGTCGCTTAATTCCTAATATTTTTTTTGTTCACTTAAACTAATGTGAAATTTGAACTATTCGATTATGCAGTAAATCAAGGTCTAGCTACTCTAGCATTTTTCGGAGTCGGAATAAACTTGGTGTTGTTCCTAACAAGGGTCCTACAACAAGACAACGCCGAAGCTGCAAACAGTGTCAGCAAATGGACTGGAACGGTCTATATATTCTCTCTAGTCGGCGCTTTCCTTAGCGATTCCTATTGGGGAAGATACAAAACTTGCGCCATCTTTCAAGCCATCTTCGTCGTTGTAAGTATCCATTCACGATTTTTTTTTTTCAAAAAAACATATTATAAAAATAATTAAAAGGAAATTTAATTCCGATCGCTTTTCGTCACACAGGGTCTTGTACTGCTATCACTAGCAACGCAGATATTCTTGCTTACACCTAAAGGCTGTGGAGACGAAACGACACCATGCAAACCACATTCCAGCTGGGTGATTGGATTATTCTATGTATCTATATATATGGTTGCTTTAGGAAACGGAGGGTATCAGCCTAACATAGCTACATTTGGTGCTGACCAATTCGACGAAGAGGATTCCAAGGAGAGCCATTCCAAAGTTTCCTTCTTCAGCTATTTCTACTTGGCTTTGAATCTCGGTTCGCTCTTTTCCAATACTATATTAGGGTATTTCGAAGACGAAGGAATGTGGGCACTTGGGTTCTGGGCATCTACCGCCTCGGCGTTTTTAGCACTCGTCCTATTTTTGGGGGGTACCAAACAGTACAGGCACTTTAAGCCCTCCGGTAATCCACTTTCAAGAATTTCTCAGGTGATAGTTTCAGCATCGAAGAAGTGCAGAGTACATATTCCGCCCGGTGAGGAGGATAGTTTGTACGATGAAGACCGATGCATCGACAAATCAAACGCCGGTGCTAGAAAAATGCTCCACACACACGGGTTCAAGTAAGTAATAATAACACAGTTTCGTGTTTTTTTTTTTTTTTTTTTGAGAGGTATTGATGGGGAGTGTCGTCTCAAAATGCAGGTTTTTGGACAGAGCAGCGTACCTTACTACACAGGATATGGAGCAGCTGAAGCAAAACGAGTACAACCCATGGCGCCTGTGTCCAGTCTCCCAAGTCGAAGAGGTCAAATGCATAGCGAGGCTACTCCCCATTTGGCTCTGCACCATAATCTACTCGGTCGTCTTCACTCAAATGGCGTCGCTCTTTGTCGAGCAAGGCGATGCAATGAACACCAAGATTTCAAACTTCCGGATACCTGCGGCAAGCATGTCAAGCTTCGACATAATCAGCGTAGCCTTTTTCATATTCCTATTCCGAAGGGTACTCGACCCCTTAGTGCGTAGAGTCCGAGGCAAAGGGCTTACCGAGCTTCAAAGAATGGGGATCGGTCTGGTAATAGCAATTATAGCCATGATTTCAGCTGGAATAGTGGAGTGCTACAGGCTTAAGTACGCACAGAAGGACTGCAAACACTGCCAAGGCTCGAGTTCGCTGAGCATATTCTGGCAAGTACCGCAGTACGCTCTGATAGGTGCATCCGAGGTTTTCATGTACGTGGGCCAGTTGGAGTTTTTCAATGCACAAGCACCTGATGGACTTAAGAGCTTCGGGAGTGCACTTTGTATGACCTCGATTTCTTTGGGGAACTACGTTAGTAGCTTGCTTGTGTCGATTGTTATGAAAATATCGACGGTGGATAATATGCCAGGGTGGATACCGGGGAATCTTAACAAGGGTCATTTGGACAGATTCTATTTTCTGCTGGCGGGGTTGACGGCTATCGACTTGGTCATCTATATTGCGTGCGCTACGTGGTATAAAAGTATGAAGCTTGGAGAGAAGGGTGGAGAAAATAACAAGGACCAGGACTATGGAGTGTAGTGATTGTTATTATGTACCGAAAAAGGAATTAATAAGATGATGTTTGGATCGACTTTTAAGTGTTTGTAGAGAGAGTTTTTATGTCTGGAGAGGTCATGGTTTAAGACAGGAATTTCTTGTCCAGGAATGCTGAATGCTATTTCAGTCAAAATCTTAACTTCAGAAATGTTTGCCTAACTGAAGTTAGTTGAACATCTAAACAAGGGGGGATAGCTTTCACTGGAAGGACTTTCTTGACTTCTTTCCACCTGACTTTATTGGTTTCATTGTACTAATGGGAGATTTTATGTAAGAAAACTAATATTTTCATCCATATTTATCTATATCTATATCTATCTCTCTCTCTCTCTCTCTCTCTCTCTCTCTCTCTCTCTCTCTCTAA
>NW_012192876.1:602085-613595 GCF_000504015.1 Erythranthe guttata | reverse complement strand
TATATCTATCTCTCTCTGTCTCTCTCTCTCTCTCTCTCTCTCTCTCTCTCTCTCTCTCTCTCTCTCTCTCACACACACACACACACACACACACACACACACACACGATAACAGATCAACTGAATTTGTTTGGATCGAGTCATTTGACAATAGATTTCAAATCCATAGCCCTCATTCTTAGTTATTTTTTGAGGCATTTCGGTGGATTTCAACATGTCAATTGCATCGATCCAAACGTAGCCTAATGGTATGCAGTATATGGGGAAGTGTAGAAACTCCAATTACACTGGAAATTGATTTAGTTCCTAACGAAAACTATAAAATATGATGACATTATAAATGAAATAAAATATTAATCCCTTCCTTGAGGTGACTCAGTTTACTGCTCAAGATAAAGAAGCAAGCAACCACAATCACGCTATAACAAATTCAAACTCATTTCTTGCACTTCTAAACTGTAAGTCTCAATGTCGCTCTCGCTAGTGTACGTTCATATCGAAACAAAACTGATAGGGTTCATTATCGAACCCCCCAAAAGCCTCAAACGGGTCCAGATGATTAAACAAAATTAAAATCCAAACTATTAAATTCATTCAATTTTAGTTCAACATGTTGTAAAAAATAAGATGACGGTTTTTATACAGTGCAAGCTTTTCTAGTACATAAATCAGCTCTGCACTTTGCGAACCTGGATATGGTGAGCTGATTCTCGACGCCAGATGGGTTGTGCTCCACTTTGGACTAGAGTGACGTACTGCCCTTCAACCACCAGACCCTTACTCTGAAGATTAAATGGAAAGAAAAAACATCTAACTTTAAATGATCATGGACAAATAAAGCAAGCTAGATTGAGAAAAAATCGAGAAAGATCATTTTACCAATAAAAGCTTCACCGCTAGTGAAAAGGTCTCCTCCGCATCATCCGTAAACTCCATATGTATAGGCATAACACCGTGATAAAGGATAAGTCGCTGCTTCACCCGTTCTCTGTGAATGAAAGCAGGTTTAAACTAAATATAAACATATGCTAGAACAGGTGTGATTACATATAAACAGCCAATTACATCACAATGAATCAATCAATTCACCTTCGAGAAGGTAAGAAATGGAAAACTCTTCAACCCCTCCGCAAAGTTTGGAATATCGAAATTCAAAACTATGTCGCTAAAATATCATTTGGTTTCAACTGATTTTTTAACTGTACAAAAACCATATTTTACCCCCCACACTCAATCCAAAAGTCATTGAAACACCTAAAAAATACATAACATCGCAAGCTTTTATACAGGATTCGTCCATGGAAGTAGAGGACAAAAAGGGTCAGATTCAAACTACTAACTTTTATTACGCACACGTGTATTGTGGTGATTGGAAATACTGATAGTATAAAAACTTACACATTTGTGAAAGCAAATATTGTCGAAGATGGCCGATAATGACTCAAATTTATTGCCATGGAACCCGTTCTTGTGAAAACTATGATGGGAGTTGCCAGAGTATTGGCCATTGTGGTTGCATGGAGAGCAAACATATCACCCATATGGCTCTGCATATTGCCGTAAAATACTCAGTTTTAGTAAGTGACGCATAATTGACATGAAAATTAATATGCGCAATGCCAAATTAAACCGAAATCTCTCCTGAACTCTTGAATGTTTAGTGAAGCTAATCTTGATTTGAAATTGAAGTTAAGAAGCACAAGGAAATCCTTACCCACAAAGAAAGAGACAGAGAAACATAAGAAAACCAACTAATAGTAACGCTACAAACTATAAGCTTGCCTACAGCTTAGCATATTCCCAAATAAAATTCAACGACATATCAGCTTAATCGTTAACTTGATTTACTGATTTCTTCGAATTCTATACAGTTACAAAATGCAAGTTACAAGGATTTTTATGTTGATTAGGATGACAAATAAGTGTTCAGAAAACTAAGTCTCCAAGAATAATTGGATTAGGAGTGTTTATGATTCGATAACCAAACCTATTGGATACATAAGTATTATATGATTCACGTCACTAATAGCTTAAGTTTTTAGATGAGATGGTCATTCAACAAAACCAAAATAAAATATGGTGGTGTACAAAAATCACACAAACTTATTTTTCATATTAGATTTCAATTTTCTAGATGGTTAGTTCTTGGTTTCCGTTTACCGAACAATACCAAATAACAAATAGTTATATCTATCGATATTCAATTTATAGCTCTTTTAACTTTTCAATTTATTTTATAAATCCTGGTCGAAGGACGTGGAACTGACGGCTGAAATGTTTTATGCAAATGTTTGAAAAGTATCCTTTTCGATAAAATAATCATCAGAAATATAAACCTGTATCTTCCATTTCTGCAAAAATCATCTTTGCATAGAAATGAACCTAGTTCATGCAAGTATAAAGATATATTTCAAAAAGCCAAAAGTCCCCAGGTAAGCATTCTGATTGGCTAGGGAAAGTTCTGTTTAAATCCCATTAACAGGGAGAGCTAGAGATGAAAGATGACGATTACAGAAACTATAAGGTGCAATATGTTAATACTCATATAACATTCCTCAATCAATTGTCATCGGGAATTCTAAAAGAAATGCTATATGCACCTTGTAGACAGCAGATTGACCTGGCGAACTGATGGTGATGGGTAGGCTTTGCTCAGTCCTCAGTGCCACAGTATGCATCACTTTAACGGCCTTCAATGGAAATCTAATACAAATGCAGAAAATAATGTTATGATGAAGGATTTGTCATCATAGTCTGCGTGAGCTATATCATATCATCATAAACAGACAGAAACTACTTGCAAACAAACTAATGAAAATAAGCATGAAACACATTAACGGTACGTGGAGGCCAAACGGATGGCAAAAATAAGAGGTAAATCCACGAATTTGAGTGACTTCTATATGGTTCTCGAGATTTTGATTTATGGTTGACAGAATGGGAGACTTGTGCTCCAAGGAATACTGGAAAGCTAATGTGCAAACAAAGACAAATATTCAAACATGAAGATTCACTTCAAGATAAAATGTCAAAAAAAAGATAACATCATCTTCCAAACAACAATAGCATATCTAATTAACCATGTCACAGTTATGTACTAAGGACCAAAGAACACTCACTTCCCATGAGCCGTTTCTCCTGAAAGCATTACTGCATCAGCACCTTCTCGTACTGCAATTGCAATATCAGAAACTTCAGCCCTTGTCGGAGTTGGGTGATTAATCATACTCTCTAGCATGTTTGTAGCTACTATAACTGCCTTTTGCATGCTTCTGCACCTTCTTATGATTTCCTCCTGTAAAAAAGTAAAATAACTTGTTTTAAACAGCACGAGCTGTTTTGGTTAGCCCAGCTTACATGAATCCTACCCATTGTTTCTCATACAAATTAGAGATAACATTATAGCAGGAAGGCAGGCGCCACATTACACAGTAGACTTAGTCATAGACCGTACAGACAAACATTATATAACCAATTCTATAAAACATATGTTTCCTCTCTCTTATATTCGTGACTTGGACTATATCAATTGTAGGGCCGGTCCCATGGTCCAAGAGTCCTAAGGGGAAAATATAATATAAGGCCTTATATATTTTTACATACCAATTACCAAATAAATAAAATAAAAGCATTTTATATAATAGTTAACAATTCAATTAATCAAACAACAAATGAAGTAGATAGTGAAATTGGTTTCTCCAACAAATTTTAGAAAATGCAGGTAATATCTAGCATGTGATTATACTTAATTTGGAAAATGATGCTTGTGCAACCCCTCAATCACATACACACAAGAAAACTCCAACCCGGATAGTTTTGACGTGGTTTACCAAAGGGAAATTACGGGACATGGGCCTTACACTATATGAAAGAAATTGTAAAATTTTGAGAGTAGATTAATTTCAAACAGACAGAAAGAAATTCAAGAATATAAAAATTGGAATATCACGTCCATGACTACCAATTATAGTAAAACATTTAAAGAGGATTATAGTAACTCTGATTTTCTAGCATCAAGTACCTGTAACAAAGGGACTTCCTCAATTGGGAGTTCGGCTCCAAGATCACCCCGAGCCACCATCGCCTATCATCACCAATGATTGCAAGAGTTGAATACACTTTACGAAATATGATACATTATTTGATTCAAGATTGAGAAATAGCATGTATACACCAAAACTAGATGGGGAAAAAGAAACAAAACAGGTATGAAATTATCTTCGGAAAGACAATCCAGCAATATCAGAGTAGGCAAGGTTTGGTAGGGATATGTGCCTATGTGGTCGTTTGTGCGGTCTTAAGTGAGTTTTGGTATTATAACTTTATAAGTTTATTGCAGTAAACTTCAGCACTGTTACGGAGTAGAAAATCAGTACATCTCATTGGCACATGCATTTGAAGAATAAGAAAGTCCTGAAGACTTAGGAAGAAGATTAGTTATAGTTTCTTGGATTGACTCCATCTTAGTCTTTTTTCTCAATTTTAAACTAATGTAAAGAAAATATGATCTTTTGATGAATATCTTAAATTTCACTTTATGTTTTTTGTCGAACTTACATACCCTTGCATCAGTTAAACCAAATATTAAGGTGGCACGTGGATCGGATAATCTGGATTGAGCAAATGATCTGGGGAAGAATCTTTAATTGATAGAAATAAGATGGGTTTGAAATCCACCATAAAGAATCAAAAAATTGCTCAAAACAGGAATCAAGGGTTTAAGTATTGTAATATGATTTTATCCGAACCGGTTCGATCAATTTATTATTGTAGATTTGATATCCTTAACTTCAAATCATCAAATCTAAATGGCGCCTTGCCTTGTGGGTCTATTAATTCAAAATTTATTTGACATAACATAATTTTAGGTAGATAATCATGTGGATCCACTCACTTATTTGTAATTAACATGAAGAAACGTAAAATACAAAAAAGTTATTTTTCCTCGTAAATTCATTTTTTATTTATCATATCATTTCCAGTACCAAAAACACTTATAGGGAGTTCCTAAAGCTTGCAAGTTTATGTTTCGAGGACTTTTTTCTCTTCTCTGTTGTAATATTTCATATTCATCAGCACCAAAAACTTCCTAAAAAGCAAACAAACAAAACAAAGACAGGCCTAATTATCTCCTACAATTATCCATAATTCATTAATGAACTCATTTGCCATGACATCCACACCAACCCCTATTATGAAACCCCTGGGGATCTACTTATTAATCCTCGCAAGAGATCTCCTAAAATCTAACCTAACTCAGGTTTGTATTCAAAGATAAGGTAGTAGCACGGTACTTGATCTACTTTTACATAAAATCACTACTAAACCAAATATTTATTATTTATCATCTCAACAATATCGGTCATCTTGGAGGTCCTGAGAATCATGATCCCAAGACAATCACAATCACTCATGTGATGGGACCTATACTTAATTTCGCATATCACTTAGTTTTATTGGTTGATTCATGAAAGAATTAAATAGTCTGAGCATAAGTGCTTAATATAGGAATTGTCATATAGAATCATAGATTACACTAACCCCATCCGATGCAGAAATGATAGAGTGGAGATTTGGTATAGAATCAGCACTTTCAATCTTTACAATCACATGAATATCCGCATTGCACTCTGCAGATGAGATTTGAAAAGTTCAGTGAAGAAAACCAGACAAAGACACGGAATGAGGGATCAGCTGATCAGAGGGCTTACTTTGGAGATATTCTTTCAATTCATGGACCACCTTAGCATCCTTGACAAAAGAAACAGCATAGAAATCTACCTGGTTATCCACGCCAAACTTAATATCTTCCCAGTCTTTGTCTGTGGAGATGGATGTCGAATATAATAAAGAATTATTCCAATCTCATTGTTAAAACCATAAAAACAGAAATTTCATGTATCAGTGTACTGAGAAGTCCGTCAACCTGTTATTGAAGGCAGAGTCGCACTTTTCCCACGCACATTGAGATGTCGTCTTGACTTCAGTTCTCCACCATCAACTACTTCGCATTTCACCACATCCTTTGTCTTTGATTTCACAGCTAATGACATCATACCACCTATAAAAGATGGCGACCCGTTAATTTCAATTCACCGAGTTTTAGTTAGTAACAGAAAGAAGCCACATTGCATCAAAACTTAAATGGTGGAACAAGCATTGAATGTCTCCTGAAAAGTGAAAACAGCATGCTACGTGATTTAAGAATGAACTTGGATCTATTAGATCTTAAACAAGGAGGCATTTCAATTTTATAAAAGCATCAATCTAAAAGTAATTCAAATATACTGTATACTTGTAATTTCATTAGCACGATCAGATAACTCTGCAAGACAAAGACGATTATGAGGTAAGAAAAAAGATTCAAATTACTGAATCCAACCTAATGTGTTCCCACAGTCCGCATGTAACGCATGTAGGAGATTTTATCTTCAATAAAGTCACTTTCACTTGGTAGATATTACATCCAAAGCCATGTAAGAACACAATTCATGCTAATAAAAAATATAATTCTTAGAACATGACTGACAAGTGACAAGTGCACTACTTTACGGGGTTTTCACTAACCATCGACAAGTAGAATGTCCCCAGCTTCAACATCATTTATGAAGTCGTCATAATTAACACTAACAGTATCAGCTGTACTGACTCCTCTTTTAATGGTAAAATTGAACTCTTGTTCCTCGTCAAGAAAGATTGGCTGTGGTAAGTCTCCACTTCTAACCTCAGGACCCTGAAATGAAGATCATTGAGATTCCATGTTAATTCATATCCATTGACCATCGTACAGTATTTTTCTCTGGGGGCAAAAAACGAATGCAATTGCCAAATTAGAAAAAAAAAAAAAAAAAGATTGTAAAAAATTGTCCCTTTTGCGTATGTGAGTGAGTATGTGAAATCCTGTATAAACAGGTTGGTTTAGAATTAACATGGTGAGCCATAAAAAAACATACCTTGGTATCTAGCATTATAGCAATAACCTTCTCCTCAAATTGAGAATTGTATTCGTTGACCAGATCTATGGTTTTCCGATGTGATGCATGGTCACCATGAGACATATTTAAACGTGCCACATTCATTCCAGCTTCTGCCAGTTTCCAGATCATTTCACGTGAGCTGGTGGATGGACCGATAGTGCAGACTATCTTTGTTTTTCTTTGAGAATTTACACGAACCCTCGGCAGCCGGAAACCATCATTGCTAGACTGAAATTTAAAATAATTTCATGTTCCTTTTAGGATATACTTCATCACATTAAAGATGGAAGGCATACAGTGACTGACAAAAGAATGAAATAATCGAAAAACCAATAGTGTTTTCTTTCGTTTATAAATCCGAAGCACATTGCTAGAGAACTTCTTTTCGATAAAAAGAACGATAAATATGAAAACGAAAAATGTATGTTTTCTCCAGCAAGCAATGAATAAACAAGTGATAGACAAATAGCTAGTTCATTTCAACAACTCTATTATAATAAGAGAGATGAATCGATCGAACATGTTGCTGAAATAATCTCTTAAAATCCAAATAAGACACCAAAGCAGACCACGTTAAGTGGAAACCGGATAAGACTTTCCCTTCATCATGACGAATATGCCTTCCATACTAGTTATCAGATTAATGCAAATTAGGTTATCTTTCGATTCAGTAAACATGTTTTTCCCAATTCAAAATTCATATATTAGTAACAATACCACTTAACATGCATTCCCCAAAATGTAAACCAAATAGTGAAATTTCTTCAAATCTAACGTCAAATCAATCAAAACCAAACAATTTGAATCCGAAGCCCAAAGCAACAAGCATCACACAAATCCGATTCTACAGAGACGGCAGAGTATCACACATTCACATCTGAAAGAAGTTGCACGAATAACTTACAGCGGATATTGCAGAGCCGTTTGGCCAGAACGTAGTATCGACGGCACTAGATTCAGCGCCGCCATAGCTGCTGCTATTGGTAATCCTGGTTGATCTAGTAAGGCAAACTCTCTGACGGCTCCTCCTCGATTCGCATTTGATAAACAAGCCACTGATATTCTTCGCAGAAGAAAGACGATCGACTTGAGAAGCGAAAGCAGGCGTCCCACTCGGCAGATTCGTTATCGCCGCCATTGTTGTGAGAAAAAAAAATAAGTTACAGTGAATATCTGTGTGTAGCGGGGCGTGTGGGGGTGTGAAGGAGAGAGAAGGAAACACAGTGGTTCAGGAAGGAACAAGTGTAAAGGAAGAGAGAGAAAGAGAGAGAGAGAGAGGAGAGAGAGAGGAACAAGTGTAAAGGGTAATTAATAATTGTAGCAATCAGAAATGAACTGACTGACCGAGTCTGCGGGGGATCTCTCTGTAGTCCGGTTTGCACTTGGCAGGGTTTTTTCAGGGTTCGGGACCATCTTTTTTTATTTTATGGAAATTACTAAACAGTCCTAACTAAATTCTCTTGCATCCAAAAAATTCCAAAAGTTATTTTAGTGGGATATTCTTCTAGATTTTATGTAGAATATTCTCCAGTTTGTTCCCGGTTTATCTCGTTCGAGCTCCATATTTTGAAATAAGATGATCATAAGATGTGTCTTTTAACTTGTAAATATCAGATTGTGGTGCATCCGAAACTGCATTTTTGCACAAAATAGAGTATAAACTAAAGAATATTCCACGGAATGTAGAAGATTATGTTGTATTTAACACCATAAGGGTGGATGTGTAAGAATATTTACAGTTGAAGGGGTAGTTGTAGACTTGTAGTTACCCAAACATGTGGGGGTTTTTTCATAATTAGACCTTACCTCATGAGGTGGCCGTAATATACCCTACAAATTTTAACGATGGATTAATTAATTTACTTTTTTCTAGTTTTCTCCAAATTATCCTTGAATTATTTCGAAATCAAACTTCGTTAACAAATTGTGTAACTAATAACGAGAAAATTAGTGAACGATTTATTATCTTGTCATATATTTTTTAAGGGATTATTTGACAAAACCCTCCATTAGACATCTGCAGTTGCAATAAACCCAAAAAAATTTGCATTTTTAAGATAAATCTAAAATGTCTTGCATTAATAAAAAGTAACTATATTTCACTATTATACCATTAATCTATGCGATATTTTGGAGATCCCCCTCATATTGAAAATATATATAATTAACCACCATGTTGTTTACACCCTAGTGCAAACCTTCTTCCATTTGGATAATAATTTGACATACCCCCTTGGCAGATTTGAAGTACCCATAATACTCGTTTAAATTAGTTTGAGACACTAGCCAACTCATATCGATCTCTATCTTCCTCTCTCAACTCTCAGATCCAAATCCCGCCCATCAAGGTCTCTAACCGGTGATGTTGCTTCCCGGAGTCATAATTCTCTGTCCGGTGGTGGAAATACGATGGTTTAACTACCGTTGGATTCCTCTCGTCGAGCTCTTTCTTTTGGTGGTGATCTCATTCAGTTTGGAGCATTGGGTCTGTTTCTACAATTATTTTTCACTCGGCGCGTATTTCGACAACGGTGGGTCTTGCCGAAGGTGTAATTTGTGTTTCGCCAGTCAGAATTTGACGGGCTGCCCACCGTTTGATTCCTCTCGTCAAGATCTATATTTTGATGGAAATTTCGTACGTTTTTATATTATCAAGTTTATTTCTATATTTTTTTTTCATTTGTGAGCGCGGAACCTTGGGTGGTTAGTGGCGGCTAAGGTTTTGATAAAAGGCGCTTGGCGTGAGGAATCATTGGCAGTTTGGTCTAAAATTCGCAGCATTTCGCAGCTATGGCCTCTCTCTCTCTCTCTCTCTCTCTCTCTCTCTCTCTCTCTCTCTCTCTCTCTCTCTCTCTCTCTCTCTCTCTTAGTGTTTGTTGATTTTTGAGTGTTTTGATGTTTCTTCTATTTTTGTTGATTTGCACTAAAATAATTTTTTTTTGTCTTGATTTTGTAATTGCAGCTTAATGAAAGTCATTGATCCTCTCCTTGAAGGTGTCAAAATTTTTGGTTGAAGTTACATCTGCTTCAAATTACAGTGTTCAACATACTGTATACATTACTAGTTACATATAGTAACATGTAGTTATATATGCATATATTTGTGTATTTTCGATTTATATTTTATTGGTACTGAGGTGATTTATTATACAAATATTTGTGTAAACAAGAATTAATATCTTTAATAAAAAAACCAGTTCAACAAAAGTCTCAAACTAAAATATTAACAAAACACGCTAATTTCCACCAACCAACTTCACGTCAATGACCTTTTTGTCATCAATGTACTAATATAATATGATCTTTTTATATCAAAATATGAACCCTCGCTCGCATATACGGCGAGTGTAGCACATGATCGGTTCGCATGGGCCTTAATGCCTTCGATTAAATTTTATGGGGAGTTTTGCTAAATTTTTTATACAAGGGTTTATGTGGCAATTCTAAATTACATAGGGTGGTGCTTGCAAAAAACCCACATTCTAACACATTTATTGAAGGGTTAATTAGGAAGACCCCCTCAAAACACATTTACATTTCTCCAAGCCCATTCTTTTTTTGCATCTTAGCAAGAGCCCCTGATTTTATATTTTGATTATATATAAATAAATTCTTTTGCAAGTTACACAAGATACTCTCATATCTATATTATATATAAAACTAAGATACACAATAAAAGTTATTCACTTGAGGAGATTGAGTCCACATTATTTTAAAAATTTCAAAATAACCCCACTTACCATATTCACCCATATTATTAATGAATTAATTTCACATTATTGGTTTTTAAATTTTATCTCTCCTACATGTCAAAATGATGTCTTTTTATTGGTTATTGAGTTTCCTTTTTTAATCCATTGCTTCATATTAAAAACTTAAATATATAAATGGACATTCCACTTGATTTGGGTTAATTAAATTTTATGCACAATATTATATTAATTGCTAAAAAAACCCCAATTATCATAATCATACATATTATTAATTAATTGATTTCACTTTATTGGTTTTCAAATTTCATCTCTCCTACATGTCAAAATAGAGTCTTTTTTATTGGTTAATGAGTTTCTTTTTTTTTCTAAACAATATTTTGATTAAAAAACGTAGAACTTAAATGCAATTTTTTTTAATTTCACAATTGAGTAAATTATAAAACTAAGATACACAATCAAAGTTTTCTAATTGAGGACATTGAGTCCACATTGTATCATTATTTTCAAAAAAACCCCAACTTCCATAAACAACCACCTAATTATCTATTTATTAAAACAAAAAACGTGGTTACCTAATTTGAATTGCACACATGGACAATTTGTGCATTTTAATTGGTTGATTTTACCATTTGGCAAACTATCCAAATATACAAAAAAATAATAAATCCAAATTTCATACGTGGACAAATTATGCATTTTCATTGGATGATTGTTTTCAACTTTTAATTTTAATTGCACACATGGACAATTCGTGCATTTAATTGGTTGATTACATATTTATATTTAATTTATTACATCTTATTCGCATATCTAATATTATG
>NW_012192876.1:585250-601985 GCF_000504015.1 Erythranthe guttata | reverse complement strand
AAGAAAAAAAGACAAAAAAAAGAAAAAAAAAAAGAAAAAAAAATTCAGCGCCGAGTACTCCAAGAGTGTTGAGAGATGAGCTGGTCAGCTCACTGCTCGATCTAACGTAGCCTAATGGTATAGAGTATATGGGGAAGTGTAGAACCTCCAATTACACTGGAAATTAATTTAGTGCCTAACGAAAACTATAAAATATGATGACATTATAAATGAAATGAAATATTAATCCCTTCCTTGAAGGTGACTCAGTTTACTGCTCAAGATAAAGAAGCAAGCAACCACAATCACACTATAACAAATTTGAACTCCTTTCTTGTACTTCTAAACTGTAAGTCTCAATGTCGCTCTCGCTAGTGTACGTTCATATCGAAACAAAACTGATAGGGTTCGTTATCGAACCCTCAAAAGCCTCAAACGGGTCCAGATGATTAAAAAAAAAATTAAAATCCAAACTATTTAATTCATTCAATTTTAGTTCAACATGTTGCAAATAATATGATGACGGTTTTTATACAGTGCAAGCTTTTCTAGTACATAAATCAGCTCTGCACTTTGCGAACCTGAATATGGTGAGCTGATTCTCGACGCCAGATGGGTTGTGCTCCACTTTGGACTAGAGTGACGTACTGCCCTTCAACCACCAGACCCTTACTCTGAAGATTAAATGGAAAAAAAACATCTAACTTTAAATGATCATGGACGAATAAAGCAAGCTAGATTGAGAAAAATTCGAGAAAGATCATTTTACCAATAAAAGCTTCACCGCTAGTGAAAAGGTCTCCTCCGCATCATCCGTAAACTCCATATGTATAGGCATAACACCGTGATAAAGGATAAGTCGCTGCTTCACCCGTTCTCTGTGAATAAAAGCAGGTTTTAACTAAATGCAAACATATGCTAGAACAGGTGTGATTACATATAAACAGCCAATTACATCACAATGAATTAATCAATTCACCTTCGAGAAGGTAAGAAATGGAAAACACTTCACCCCCTCCACAAAGTTTGGAATATCGAAATTCAAAACTATGTCGCTAAAATTTCATTTGGTTTCAACTGATTTTTTAACTGTACAAAAACCATATTTTACCCCCCACACTCAATCCAAAAGTCATTGAAACACCTAAAAAATTTCAAGTGCAGAATCTAGATATGCTTGCTAGGAAAATATAAGTGACATAAAGAAACGATCAAAATATTCCAGCATCCTACTTCCAGACAGCAACGAACAAATACATAACATCGCAAGCTTTTATAGAGGATTCGTCCATGGAAGTAGAGGACAAAAAGGGTCAGATTCAAACTGCTAACTTTTATTACGCACACGCGTATTGTGGTGATTGGAAATACTGATAGTATAAAAACTTACACATTTGTGAAAGCAAATATTGTCGAAGATGGCCGATAATGACTCAAATTTATTGCCATGGAACCTGTTCTTGTGAAAACTATGATGGGAGTTGCCAGAGTATTGGCCATTGTAGTTGCATGGAGAGCAAACATATCACCCATATGGCTCTGCATATTGCCGTAAAATACTCAATTTTAGTAAGTGACGAATAATTGACATGAAAATTAATATGCGCAATGCCAAATTAAACAGAAATCTCTCCTGAACTCTTGAATGTTTAGTGAAGCTAATCTTGATTTCAAATTGAAAGGAAATCCTTACCCACAAAGAAAGAGACAGAGAAACATAAGAAAACCAGCTAATAGTAACGCTACAAACTATAAGCTTGCCTACAGCTTAGCATAATTCTCAAATAAATTCAACGACATATCAGCTTAATCATCAACTTGATTTACTGATTTCTTTGAATTCTATACAGTTACAAAATGCAAGTTACAAGGATTTTTATGTTGATTAGGATGAAAAATAAGTGTTCAAAAAAAATAGTCTCCATGAATAATTGGATTAGGAGTGTTCTTGATTCGATAACCAAACCTATTGGATATACAAGTATTATATGATTCACGTCACTAACAGCTTAAGTTTTTAGATGCGATGGTCATTCAACAAAACCAAAATAAAATATGGTGTACAAAAATCAAACAGAAACTTTTTTTTCATATTAGATTTAAATCTTCTAGATAGTTAGATTTTGGTTTCCGTTTACCGAACAATACCAAATAACAAATTGTTATATCTATCGATATTCAATTTATAGCTCTTTTTAATTTTTCAATTTATTATATACATCCTGGTCGAAGGACGGGGAACTGACGGTTGAAATGTTTTATGCAAATGTTTGAAACGTATCCTTTTCGATAATATAATCATCAGAAATCTAATCCTGTGTATTCCATTTCTGCAAACATCATCTTTGCATAGAAATGAACCTAGGTCATGCAAGTATAAATATATATTTCTAAAGGCCAAAAGTCCCCATGTAAGCATTCTGATTGGCTAGGGAAAGTTCTATTTAAATCCCATTAACAGGGAGAGCTAGGGATGAAGATGACGATTACAGAAACTATAAAGTGCAATGTGTTAATACTGATATAACATTCCTCAATCAATTGCCATCGGGAATTCTAAAAGAAATGCTATATGCACCTTGTAGACAGCAGATTGACCTGGCGAACTGATGGTGATGGGTAGGCTTTGCTCAGTCCTCAGTGCCACAGTATGCATTACTTTAACAGCCTTCAGTGGAAATCTAATACAAATGCAGAAAATAATGTTATGATGAAGGATTTGTCATCATAGTCTGCATGAGCTATATCATATCAGCATAAACAGACAGAAACTAATGAACATAAACATGAAACACATTAACGGTACGTGGAGGCCAAACGGATGGCAAAAATAAGAGGTCAATCCACGAATTTGAGTGACTTCTATATGGTTCTAGAGATTTTGATTTATGGTTAACGGAATGGAAGACTTGTGCTCCAAGGAATACTGGAAAGCTAATGCGCAAACAAAGACAAATAATCAGACATGAAGATTCACTTCAAGATAAAATGTCAAGAAAAAGATAACATCATCTTCCAAACAGCAATAGCATATCTCATTAACCATGTCACATTTATGTACTCTAAGGACCAAAGAAAACTCACTTCCCATGAGCCGTTTCTCCTGAGAGCATTACTGCATCAGCACCTTCTCGTACTGCAATTGCGATATCAGAAACTTCAGCCCTTGTCGGAGTTGGGTGATTAATCATACTCTCTAACATGTTTGTAGCTACTATAACTGCCTTTTGCATGCTTCTGCACCTTCTTATGATTTCCTCCTGTTTAAAAGTAAAATAACTTGTTTTAAGCACCACGTGCTGTTTTAGTTAGCCTAGCTTACATGAATCCTACCCATTGTTTCTCATACAAATTAGAGATAACATTATAGCAGGAAGGCAGGTGCCACATTACACAGTAGACTTAGTCATAGACCGTACAAACAAACATTATAAAACCACTTCTATAAAAAACATATGTTTCCTCTC
Organism: Erythranthe guttata; assembly: GCF_000504015.1. The sequence goes on along the minus strand of NW_012192876.1, from coordinate 598,539 downwards.
TCTTATATTTGTGTCTTGGACTATATCAATTGTAAGGCCGGTCCCATGGTCCAAGAGTCCTAAGGGGAAAATATAATATAAGGCCTTGTATATTTTTACATACCAATTACCAAATAAATAAAATAAAGGCATTTTATAAATATTTACCAATTCAATTAATCAAACAACAAATGAAGTAGGATAGTTAAATTGGTATCTCCAACAAAATTTAGAAAATGCAGGTAATATCTACCATGTGATTATACTTAATTTGGAAAATGATGCTTGTGCAACCCGTCAATCACATACACACAAGAAAACTCCAACCCCAATAGTTTTGACGTGGTTTACCAAAGGGAAATTACGGGACATGGGCCTTATATGAAAGAAATTCTAAAATTTTGACAGTTGATTAATTTCAAACAGACAAGAAAGAAATTTAAGAATATTAAAATTGGAATATCATGTCCATGACTACGAATTACAGTAAAACATTTAAAGAGAATTATAGTAACTCTGATTTTCTAGCATCAACTACCTGTAACAAAGGGACTTCCTCAATTGGGAGTTCAGCTCCAAGATCACCCCGAGCCACCATTGCCTATCATCACCAATGATTGCAAGAGTTGAATACACTTTACAAAATATGATACATTTTATTTGATTCAAGATTGATAAATAGCATGTATACACCAAAACTAGATGAAGGAAAAGAAACAAAACAGGTATGAAATTATCTTCGGAAAGACTATCCAGCAATATTAGAGTAGGCAAGGTTTGGTAGGGATATGTGCCTATGTGGTCGTTCGTGCGGTTTTAAGTAAGTTCTAGTATTATAAGTTTATTGCAGTACTTCAGCACTGTTACAGTAGAAAATCAATACATCTCATTTGCACATGCATTTGAAGAATAAGAAAGTCCTGAAGATTAGTTATAGTTTCTTGGATCGACTCCATCTTAGTCTTTTTCTCAATTTTAAACTAATGTAAAGAAAATATGATCTTTTGATGAATATCTAAAATTTCACTTTATCTTTTTTTTTTGTCGAACTTCCATACCCTTGCATCAGTTAAACCAAATATTAAGGTCGCACGTGGATCGGATAATCTGGATTGAGCAAATGATCTGGGGAAGAATCTTTAGTTGATAGATATATGATGGGTTTGAAATCCACCATAATGAATCAAAAAAATGCTCAAAACAGGAATCAAGGGTTTAAGTATTGTAATATGATTTTATCCGAACGGGTTCGATCAATTTAGTATTGTAGATTTGATATCCTTAACTTCAAATCATCAAATCTAAATGGAGCCTTGCTTTGTGGGTCTATTAATTCAAAATTTATCTGACATAACATAATTTTAGGTAGATAAGCATGTGGATCCACTCACTTATTAGTAATTAACATGAAGAAACGTAAAATACAAAAAGTTCTTTTTCCTCGTAAATTCATTTTTTATTTATTATATCATTTCCAGTACCAAAAATACTTATAGGGAGTTCCTAAAGCTTGCAAGTTTATGTTTCGAGGACTTTTTCTCCTCTCCGTTGTAATATTTCCTATTCATCAGCGCCAAAAACTTCCTAAAAAGCCAACAAATAAAACAAAGACAGACCTAATTATCCACAATTCATTAATGAACTCATTTGCCATGACATCCACACTAACCCCTATTAAGAAACCCCTGGGGATCTAGTTATTAATCCTTGCAAGAGATCTCCTAAAATCTAACTTAACTCAGGTTTGCATTCAAAGATAAGGTAGCAGCACGGTACTTGATCTACTTTTACATAAAATCACTACTAATTAAATATTTATTATTTATCATCTCAACAGTATCGGTCATCTTTGGAGGTCCTGAGAATCATGATCTCAAGACAATCACAATCACTCATGTGATGGGACCTATACTTAATTTCGCACATCATTTAGTTTTTTTGGTTGATTCATGAAAGAATTAACTAGTCTGAGAATGAGTGCTTAAATAGGAATTGTCATATAGAATCATAGATTACACTAACCCCATCCGATGCAGAAATGATAGAGTGAAGATTTGGTATAGAATCAGCACTTTCAATCTTTACAATCACATGAATATCCGCATTGCACTCTGCAGATGAGATTTGAAAAGATCAGTGAAGAAAACCAGACAAAGAAACGGAATGAATGATCAACTGATCAGAGGGCTTACTTTTGAGATATTCTTTCAATTCATGGACCACCTTAGCATCCTTGACAAAAGAAACAGCATAGAAATCTACCTGGTTATCCACGCCAAACTTAATATCTTCCCAGTCTTTGTCTGTGGAGATGGATGTCGGATATAATTAAAGAATAATTCCAATCTGGTCGTTAAAACAATAAAAACAGAAATTTCATGCATCAGAGTACTGAGAAGTCCATCAACCTGTTATTGAAGGCAGAGTCGCACTTTTCCCACGCACGTTGAGATGTCGCCTTGACTTCAGTTCTCCACCATCAACTACTTCGCATTTCACCACATCCTTTGTCTTTGATTTCACCGCTAATGACATCATACCACCTATAACAGATGGCACTGTTAATTTCAGTTCACTGAGTTTTAGTTAGTAACAGAAAGAAGCCACATTGCATCAAAACTTAAGTGGTGGAACAAGCATTGAATGTCTCCTGACAACAGCATGCTACGGTAACTGAAAAACGAACTTGGATTCACAATTACTCCATTAGATCTTAAACAAGGAGGCACTTCAACTTTATAAAAGCATCAATTTAGAAGTAATTCAAAAACCTTTATACTTGTAACGTAATTAGCACCTTCAGATGGCTCTGGAAGACAAAGATGATTATGAGGTAAGAAACAAGATTCAAATTACTGAATCCAACCTAATGTGTTCCCACAGTCTGCATGTAAAGCATGTAGGAGATTTTAACTTCAATAAAGTGACTTTCAGTTAGTAGATATCACATCCAAAGTGATGTAAAAAACACAATTCATGCTAATAAAGAATATAATTCTGAGAACATGAGTGACTAGTGACAAGTGCACTACTTTACGGTGTTTTCACTAACCATCAACAAGTAAAATGTCCCCAGCCTCAACATCATTTATGAAGTCGTCATAATTAACACTAACAGTGTCAGCTGTACTGACTCCTCTTTTAATGGTAAAATTGAACTCTTGTCCCTCGTCAAGAAAGATTGGCTGTGGTAAGTCTCCACTTCTAACCTCAGGACCCTGAAATGAAAATCATTGAGATTTCAAGTTAATATACGAGAACAGAAAACACCCCCCCCCCCCCCCCCCCCCAAATACACACACAACAACAACCTAGCACTATCACACACAACACGGAGAGAGACAGAGTAAGAAACAACCTCAAGTAACAAAACACCAGGATGAGTATAATCCAAATATAGTTATTGCAAATAAAAATGCCAGTAGATCTACGTTATTGGGCCTTATTAGCTGGTTGATTAAATGACTGATTCCATAACCACTTCCAGAATTGTATCTAGAGATAACAAGTGCATGAAATTCTGCAGGGTCTTTTGTAGCACAGTTTAATGCTAATTTAAATATAAAGTGCCACACTCTGATGGAGATGAAAAATGTAAAAGAGAAATTTTCATACGCAATTAAACACAAGTTTATAGTGTTATATGTATGAAAATGAATGATAATGCCCCGTAATAATTCAAATCCATCGACCATCGTACAGTATTTTTCTCTGGGGGCAAAAAACGAATGCAATTCCCAAATTAGAAACAAAAAATTGTAAGAAATTGTCCCTTTTGTGTATGTGAGTATGTGAAATCCTGTATAAACAGGTTGGTTTAGAACTAACATGGTGAGCCATAAAAAAACATACCTTGGTATCTAGCATTATAGCAATGACCTTCTCCTCAAATTGAGAATTGTATTCGTTGACCAGATCTATGGTCTTCCGATGTGATGCATGGTCACCATGAGACATATTTAAGCGTGCCACATTCATTCCAGCTTCTGCCAGTTTCCAGATCATTTCACGTGAGCTGGTGGAAGGACCGATAGTGCAAACTATCTTTGTTTTTCTTTGAGAATTTACACGAACCCTAGGCAGCCGGAAACCATCGTTGCTAGACTGAAATTTAAAATAATTTCACTTTCCTTTTAGGATATACTTCATCACATTAAAGATGGAAGGCATACAGTGACTGACAAAAGAATGAAATAATCGAAAAACCAATAGTGTTTTCTTTCGTTTATAAATCCAAAGCACAAAAAAATGGGAAAATGAGATCCAAATAACGTTAAGGAAAAAGCACGTAAATGAGATGTAGAGGCTAGAGAACTTCTTTTCGATCAAAAGAACGATAAATATGAAAACGAAAAATGTATGTTTTCTCCAGCAAACAATGAATAAATGAGTGATTGACAAATAGCTAGTTCATTTCAACAACTCTATTGGAATAAGAGATATGAATCGATCGAACATGTAGCTGAAATAATATCTTAAAATCCAAATAAGACACTAACACAGACCACGTTAAGGGGAAACCGGATAAGACTGTCCCTTCATCTTTACGAATTTGTCTTCCATGCTAGTTATCAGATTAATGCAAATTAGGTTATCTTTCGATTCAGTAAACATGTTTTTCCCAATTCAAAATTCGTATATTAGTAACAATACCACTTAACATGCATTCCCCAAAACGTAATCCAAGTAGTGAAATTTCTTCAAATCTGACGTCAAATCAAACAAAACCATACAATTTGAATCCAAAGCCCAAAGCAACAAGCATCACACAAATCCGATTCTACAGAGATGGCAGAGTATCAAACATTCACATCTGAAAGAAGTCTATTACACGAATAACTTACGGCGGATATTGCAGAGCCGTTTGGCCAGAACGTAGTATCGACGGCGTTAGATTCCCCGTCGCCATAGCTGCGGCTATTGGTAATCCTGGTTGATCTAGTAAGGCAAACTCTCTGACGGCTCCTCCTCGATTCGCATTTGATAAACAAGCCACTGATATTCTTCGCAGAAGAAAGACGATCGACTTGAGAAGCGAAAGCAGGCGTCCCACTCGGCAGATTCGTTATCGCCGCCATTGTTGTGAGAAAAAAAAAATAAGTTACAGTGAATATCTGTGTGTAGCGGGGCGTGTGGGGGTGTGAAGGAGAGAGAAGGAAACACAGTGGTTCAGGAAGGAACAAGTGTAAAGGAAGAGAGAGAAAGAGAGAGAGAGAGAGGAGAGAGAGAGGAACAAGTGTAAAGGGTAATTAATAATTGTAGCAATCAGAAATGAACTGACTGACCGAGTCTGCGGGGGATCTCTCTGTAGTCCGGTTTGCACTTGGCAGGGTTTTTTCAGGGTCCGGGACCATTTTTTTTTATTTTATGGAAATTACTAAACAGTCCTAACTAAATTCTCTTGCATCCAAAAAATTCCAAAAGTTATTTTAGTGGGATATTCTTTTAGATTATGTAGAATATTCTCCAGTTTGTTCCCGTTTTTATCTCATTCGAGCTCCATATTTTGAAATAAGATGATCATAAGATGTGTATTTTAACTTGTAAATATCAGATTGTGGTGCATCCGAAACTACATTTTTGCACAAAATACAGTATAAACTAAAGAATATTCTAAGAAATCTAGAAGATTATGTTGTATTTAACACCATAAGGGTGGATGTATAAGAAGATTTATAGTTGAAAGGGTAGTTGTAGACTTGTAGTTACCCAGACATGAGGGGTTTTTTTCGTAATTAGACCTTACCTCATGAGGTGGCCGTAATATACCCTATGTAACACCCTGCATTTTCGGTAAAATAATATTATTTTATTTTACCACCTCTATGTGCATATTTGTGAAATTAGAATTTATAATAATAATTCTTGCATGGTTAATATTTACGTGAATTAGGTAATTATGTGAAATATATGATTATGTGAATTATGTGATTATGTGAAATATATGATTTTGTGAATTATTGTGTGCATTATGTGATTATGTGAATTATGTGATTATGTGAATTATGTGCTTAGGAAATATTTCGAGATATTATTTCGAAATAAATTATTTTCATGAATTAGGATTTTATTCTTGCAAATGAATTTAACTGAACATTTCATCACATTTATGCATGCACAAAATTTTAGAAAATAAATTTTTATCATGCATTTTAGGATTTTTAATTAATGTCGAAAATTAGAAAATCCTCCCCACATTTTCTTGAATTTTCGGACATCACACACACACACATGATTTTTAAATTTTGCATATTAATTATTAGAAAAACATGCATTAGTGTGGTTGTACTTTGAGCATAGAAAGAAATACTCAAGCCTAGTTCCCTACTCTATAGACTAGGCATGCTTTTCACTCCTTTAAGTAAGACCAAAGGTCTTTCTTCTTCTCCCTTCCTCCTCCATTTCGGCAGCCTCACCCCCACCACCATAGCCACCACCTTCTCAAGCTTGAACCACCCTAGAACCACCACCACCTCAACTTTCGAAAATTGCAAAATCACCCCCACAAAAAGATGTATTTCCCTTTCTTCTCCATTGGCTTTGAACTCTCCAAAAACTCTATAAATACATCCAATGCCCAAGATCAAAATACATTCTCCACCTCCAATCTCACTATCTATAAGTTTAAGGTCTCCTTCTATTTCAACAAAATGAGAATTTTCGGCCAAGCTTAGGAGTAAGCTTCTCCTCCCTCTTCTTTCTTCTTCTTTTCCGAAAGAGCAAAGCTCTTCTTCCTCCACTTTCTTTTGTTTTTCTTCTTATTTTCTTAATGCCTAATCTAACTCTTAATCTCTTCTTGTATTAGAGAGAAAAGAGCTAACAAATCCTTCTCCTAAAGAGTAGAGGTGAGAATTCTTGAATTCTTGCTCAAACCTACAACACCACTAGTATTTTCGGTTTTTATGTGTTTTTATGCGTTTTCATTGTTTATTCTTGCATATTATGTGATTATATGTTTTAGATGATGATTGCATGTTAGTGTTTTGAAAAGATAACTTTGTTCTTGAAGTTCTATGATTTTTTCGAAAATTTGGGGGAAAATGTTTAAATTGCTTATTTGGCTTAATTAGGCCTTGCATGTGTTAACCTAGTGTTTGATTGTTGATTTGTGAAAAGAAAAATGAATTTTTGGCCTAGCCATGAAACTTTCGAAAATTTGGGGAAAAAATGTTTAAATTGCTTATTTGGCTTAATTAGTGCCTTGCATGTGTTAATCTAGTGTTTGATTGTTATTTGTGAAAAGAAAATGAATTTTTGGCCTAGCCATGAAACTTTCGAATTTTTGGGGGAAAAATGCTTAAATTGCTTATTTGGTTTATTTGCTATCTTGTATGTGTTGATCTTGTGTTGATTGTTGTTCTAAGGCCTTGCATGTTAAGATTTGGTGATTGATTGTTGATCTAAGGTCTTGCATGTTAAGATCTAGTGATTGATGGTTGATCTAAAGTCTTGCATGTTAAGATCTAGTGTTTTCTATGTAAAATGATTAAATGACTAAGAATTTGTGCTAATTTGATTTAAAATACTCTTGCATGTGAAGATCTAGTGTATTTACTTGAATAAATGTAAAGATGGAAGTCTTGAATTTAATTCTTGTAAAAATGCTAGATTTAGTGAACTTTGATGTTAGATTGTCTTTGCATGTTAAGATTTCGGTTACTTTATGTTTTTATGGCTAAATGATTTTGTGAAACTTTATGTGTATTTTCTATGTGCTCTTGCTTGCTTATGTGAATCATTGGGTGTGAGGATGAGAGAAGGGTAAGTAGAAGGGTGCATGGGTGGGTGCATGGGTGTCATGAAATTTTAAAAGATAAAACTATGTTGGAAAGTCTTTCAAGGTTACGGTAAATTTCCCGGGTACGGCGAGTCGGCACCGTAGGGCCTAGGGGTGGTTTGATCCCACGTAGATAGACATGATTCGATATATATGTGAGGTTATTTATCGGTAACTTAGATTGACTCTTCCGAGGGATTCCCGACAATTTTTCATGTCATGCATGTTGCATTATGGTGTTGATGATATAGGTGGGAAAATCTCACTCTATGGTCTTGGGATCGTAGGGTTATAAAGGTGGGAAATTCTTTCTATTATCTTCAATACGTGTCATGGCATAGGGTTATAAAGGTGGGATATTCTCACTCTATGGTCTTGGGATCATAGGGTTATAAAAGTGGGAATTATCTCACTCTATGCGTGTGGCAATTATGTGAATGAAGAACGCCGACGAAAAAGGGAAGTATATGATTGCTATATATATATATATATATATATATATATATATATAGATATAGATATATGTATGCTCTATGTGCTATGTGTATTCGATAATACTTCAAGATTCTCATTGAGTCCTCAAAGGCTCATATAGGTGTTGTATGTTTGTAGGTATACCCGATTTAGGGCCCGAGGAGTGAAGTTGGGAATCGAGCTCGAGAATCGGAAGGAGATCGTATGGAGGGGTTGTGGATTGTGTTGGCTCTTAATTTAGTCATGTGGTTTTATTTGTATAATATGCTTGTAAGAACTTTTGATACGGTTTTAGGTATTTTCTACCGTTCGCTTCCTCCGATCGGTGGGAATTATTAAAAGACGATATGTGTAATAGTAATTAGCATTACCCAATTTTGGATAATTAATCGGTAATCCGTAGTCTTTTGTAAGCGAAAGCGAATTTTCACTATCTATATGCATGCATGCTTTCGGCTAGTAATTTCTTCGTCTTTTGTCTCCATGTTCTAAAATTATTTTCATATAGGTGTTCTGCTTAGAAAATCATGAAATTTTAGGAGTCTTTGCATCTCTCTGTTCTCGTCATTTTTATAGGCCTTTTTCATGATTTGGGTAAGTATTCAATTAGTTATGATTTATTTCTCACTACTGCATTGAAACAGTGCCATTCGGGTGTTTTCTGGTATAACTAGAGTTCACTCACTCAAATGCCTTGTTTCCAATTGGAAAATGTTTTAAACTTATTTTTCTGCCTTGGGGTCAAATTTTTTAGTTTTTGGGTCAGTGAGGAATTTATTATGAATTTTCAAAACTCCCTCCCCTGTTCTGGATTTTAAACCGAGTGACTGTGTCATTTTAATTATTTCTCCTAAATGGCCATGCATTCTTCAAAACTGTTTTAACTGAGTGATCTAGACCCGTGTTAGATGGTATGGTATTATTTTGGGGTCATTTTCATGAGTAGTTTAAGAGGAATTAATTTTTAAAGCTTTTGCATTGAATCTGTCCGCATTTGCATTAAGTCCATCATGCCTAGTTGTTTTCTAGTCTTGCATGTAGCATACTGATATGCCTAATTGGGCCAACCCAATGGGCCTACAATTTCTTTACCTACTGGGCTACGAGCCCAATATCGAAGACTAATATCACCGAGGCCCAAACACCTTCAAGTAAGGTTTGGGCCCAACAAAGCAAACCCAACCCAATAAACGACATATAAATAGAGGTTTTACTCATTTTATTAAGGTACGTCCTATTATCTGAGCAATACTACTAATGGTATTCTCTGGACTATTTCTATGATCAGCACGTCTGACTTGAGCGTCGGAGGGGTTTCCGCCGGATCAACCCCCGGCTTAGTTCACGTGTGTTCATCTGGCAGGTACCTCAGGATCATCAAGTTGTCAAGCTACTGATCCGCTTTGCTCTCCCAGTTCGTTTTCTACACCACCCTAGGTGAGCTAGTAATTAGCATCATCATTTTGGCGCCGTCTGTGGGAACGATGCAAACCAGATCACGTAGCCAACAAGATCCTCCTGAGGCGTCTGCTCGGAGAGAAAATGACACAGCTAACGACCTCCCACCTTGTGGAGGCTCTGGCTTGCCACCTCCTCCACATCCCATGGATCCGCCTCGCGAGGTTCAGGTGATCCCCCCTTGGGACCCACCACTCGCCGATCCACCACTCCCTGCTCCTCGAATGGTTCAAATAACCGAGGATGCGCTTCAACGCATGATAGCAGAAGCTTCAACTCGCGCTGCCACAGAGGCCGAGACCCAATATATCGCCACGATGGGAGCAAATGCTCCCAACGCGATACCAGCACCTGCTCCACATGTGGAGCCACCTATGGCACCACCGCCATCGACTCCCTTGGGGCTTACATCTGCCCCCAAAATATTTCGCTCGCCAAGGGTTATCAACTCCCTGGGGGTATACAGTGCCCCCAAATATTTCGCTCGCCAAGGGTTATCGACTCCCTGGGGGCTTACATCGCCCCCAAAATATTTCGTTCGCCAAGGGTTATCGACTCCCTGGGGGCTTACATCTGCCCCTAAAATATTTCGTTCGCCAAGGGTTATCGACTCCCTGGGGGTTCACAGTGCCCCCAAAACATTTCATTCGCCATGGGTCATCAACTTCTACTTGCTCCTCTAACGGTTCAGATAACCGAGGAGGCCCTTCAACTTATGATTACGGAAGCATCTTCCCGCGTTGCTACTGAAGCAGTAGCACAACGCATCGCCACAACGGAAACCAACGCTCCTCCTGTGGCTCCACCCATAGCACAACCTCAGAACAACAACCAACTTGCCACGTGCAGGTTCAGGTTTGACATGTCTCAGGACGTCACCTGACGTCGTGACCGAGATCCCCTTCTAGACCCCCTCGTGATGATCCTCGAGGCTATCTTTAAGATGACACTTGAGGTCGCGCCCCAGATCCACTTCGAAACCTTCAGCAAGACCCTCATCAACCAGCTCCACCTCACATGGTTCAGATAACCAAAGAGGATATTCGACATATGATCGACTAGGTCATTCAGATGTCAACTACATCTGATGTCATATTTCGAGTACATCAGATGTCCTACTTCAACTACATCTGATGACATACCTCAGGTACATCAGATATCATGCTTCAGCTACATCTGATGTCATACCTCAGGTACATCAGATGTCAACTACATCTGATGTCATACTTCGAGTACATCAGATGTCCTACTTCAACTACATCTGATGTCATACCTAAGGTACATCAGATGTCCTACTTCAGCTACATCTGCTGTCATACCTCAGGTACATCAGATGTCAACTACATCTGATGTCATACTTCGAGTACATCAGATGTCCTACTTCAACCACATCTGATGTCATACCTAAGGTACATCAGATGTCCTACTTCAACTACATCTGATGTCATACCTCAGGTACATCAGATGTCATGCTTCAGCTATATCTGATGTCATACCTCAGGTACATCAGATGTCAACTACATCTGATGTCATACTTCGAGTACATCAGATGTCCTACTTCAACTACATCTAATGTCATACCTAAGGTACATCAGATGTCCTACTTCAGCTACATCTGCTGTCATACCTCAGGTACATCAGATGTCAACTACATCTGATGTCATACTTCGAGTACATCAGATGTCCTACTTCAACTACATCTGATGTCATACCTAAGGTACATCAGATGTCCTACTTCAGCTACATCTGCTGTCATACCTCAGGTACATCAGATGTCAACTACATCTGATGTCATACTTCGAGTACATCAGATGTCCTACTTCAACTACATCTGATGTCATACCTAAGGTACATCAGATGTCCTACTTCAGCTACATCTGCTGTCATACCTCAGGTACATCAGATGTCAACTACATCTGATGTCATACTTCGAGTACATCAGATGTCCTACTTCAACCACATTTGATGTCATACCTAAGGTACATCAGATGTCCTACTTCAGCTACATCTGCTGTCATACCTCAGGTACATCAGATGTCAACTACATCTGATGTCATACTTCGAGTACATCAGATGTCCTACTTCAACTACATCTGATGTCATACCTCAGGTACATCAGATGTCATACTTCAGCTACATCTGATGTCATACCTCAGGTACATCAGATGTCAACTACATCTGATGTCATACTTCGAGTACATCAGATGTCCTACTTCAACTACATCTGATGTCCTACCTCAGGTACATCACATGTCCTACTTCAACTACATCTGATGTCCTACCTCAGGTACATCAGATGTCCTACTTCAACTACATCTGATGTCATACTTCAAGTACGACAGATGTCCTACTTCAACTACATCTGATATCATACTTCAAGTACATCAGATGTCCTACTTCAACTACATCGGATGTCCTACTTCAAGTACATGAGATGTCTTATAGCCACGAGAAAACTCTCGAGTCGCTACTACGTCGCAGCGGGACAACTCCCCCGACGCCTACACTTAGCCTCGAGACAGCTCTTGAGTCGTTACCACGTCGCAGCGGGACAACTTCCCCGACAATAATATTTAGCCTCAAGACAACTCTCGAGTCGATATAACATCTGGGCGATACAACTCCCCAGTTACTACTTACCCGTGTGACAACTCTCGCGCTTCAACTAAATTGTGGTGAAACATGTCTCAAAATGCTCGGCCCTACCACCTCGCGACGAGACAACTCGTTCGAGGCTACCACGCGCAAACACAACCTCCGACGCCCAGGCCTTGCGCTGCAATGCCGCGCACGCCCTTGCCGCCGCGCGCGCCCGCCGGCCTTGCGCCCCAACACCGCGCAGCGCGCCCCCTAGCCTTGCGCCTTTAGCGGGCGCTAGCGCCGTGCGCCCTCGCCGACGCGCGCTAGCGCCGCACGCCCTCGCCGACGCGTTCTAGCGCCGCGCGCCCTCGCCGAGCGCCTTCGCCAACGTGCGCTAGCGCCGCGCGCCTATCCCTCGCGCATCATCGCCCTGTGCTCCCACGCCACGCGTACCATCCCCGCATCACGTAACTCCTCCTGAGCTGGGGGGCTAACACACCCCAAGGGTTGGACATCCCATCCCCAAAGGCTGGGTATCCCCTCACCTCTCTACATCAATTTCAGCGTATGATCACAGAAGATTCAACTCGTGCTGCCACTGAATCGGTGGCACCATATATCGCCAAGGTTGGACATCTCACCCCAGTGGTTCGTGATCCCTTCATCCTAAATGGGGGGCTATCCCATCCTAAAGTTGGGTATCTCATCTCAAAGGTGGTACATCCACTTACCTTTCAACCCCAAGGGGTTTCACATCCCATCAAGTGTTTCACGTCCCTACTTCAAAATACAGAAAAAATGGTCTGACGCGCACGCGCGAACCAATGGCACAACCGTGCACATCCACCTCAGACCATAGGTCTCGAGCGCCTCATCCTACAGTGGGCAGTTATCACCATCCTAAGGTTGGGCATCACCCTTACCTTTCAACCCCAAGTGGGTTCACATCACATCTCAGGAGACGAGTATAATCTCCCTTCTCAAAAAGTAGAACATCCCCAAGGGGGTGCACATCCCATCT
>NW_012192876.1:548328-566203 GCF_000504015.1 Erythranthe guttata | reverse complement strand
ATTTTAAAAAGTCAATAAAATACTATTTTTACTTAATTGATTTTTCAAAAACTCCAGAATGTTGATTGTATATTTTATTTAATTATTTATTTTTTATTATTTTATTTAACTATTTAATTTGGTATTATTTTATTTAAAATTTTAATTTAAATAATTGTGTTAATAAATTTATGATTTGAATATACATTTGAATAATTTATGGACGTTTTAGTGTATTTGAATAATTTTCAAAATACAACCATTTTTTTTTGTTTTCAACATTTTGTAATATCCGAATAATAATTGAATAAATTATATTCGAATAATTTATAATTTTTTAAAATTAAACAGACTTTTTTTTTTACCATTTTTTTATATCCAATTTTTTTATTAACAAATCATTAATAATTAAATTGAATCTATCAATAAATTAATTTATCAACATACATGGAACTAAAAACAAATACAGAGTATTTTTTTTTTTTTTTTTTTGAGTAGATTCAAGTCAATTACAAGGTGAAGTAGGGGAGGGGGGACTCGAAACCTAGACATTTACCCTATTGGTAAAGGCTAGGTACCAACTCTCCTAACGAGGGTTGGTAAACACAGAATATATCATTGATTGATATAAATTATATTAAGGGGTAATATGCTTGACACCCCTTAATTCAAACTTAATTAGATATGAATGACAACCTCAAATGGAATATTTTAACTAAATCTATAATTCTAAATAAAATTTGTCCCACATCATTTGATTGTTGTTTAACCCGAAAATACCATTAATATAACTAGTAAAAAAATAGGGTTTTTTTCTCATCTTCTTCTTTTTCCTCTCCTTTTTTCTTTGCGCCGCCCCACCCCACCCCACGCCTTCTCTCTCTCTTTGAATTCACCATACCCACCATTTCATTCTCTCTCTATGTTTGACTCTCTCTCTCTCTCTCTCTCTCTCTCTCTCTCTCTCTTCTCTCTAATGCCGCCCCAACCCCTCTCCCCTTTTCTCTATTTTTGTCTTTTTTACAGATCCGAGTGTTAATGGTGGTGGAAGGTACGGTGGGTTGATTATAAAGTCGAATATGGTGAATGGCAACGACTGGTATGCTCTTTTGAGATGGATCTTTGCTTGGTTATAGAAACGGCCGTGACGGGTGGTGGACCTGGCCGGCGGCGGCTATGGCGACGGTGGGTATGAAGGCGGCTATCATGGATGGTTGGTCTAGGGCCGGCTATGGAGTCGACCGGTATAGAGGCGGTTAAAGTGGTTGTGGTTGTGGTCGCGGATATGGTGGGGGGTGGGTATGGGATATGTAGGACATGGCTATGGCTAGCGGCTGTGATTGCAGATCTAGGATTTCGTTTTTTTATGAGCGTTTATGTCTACGGGTGTCTACGGATTACTATGAGTGTCTACGAATGGGTAGCGACTAGGATTCAAAATGTGAGCTAGGATCATAAGAGTAAGAGTATGTTATTACGTATTTTTATGGTTCCTATAGACGACTACGACTGATTTTTTTTTAAAAACATTCATATTTTCCAATATTAATAAACTATAGTATACCATAATATGTTTAAAATATGTTGTACTATTTAACAAAAACGTAAAAAAAAAATTGTAATTTTCAATAAAATGTTAAAAATAAGGAAAAATATTAAGTTGTTTATAATAATGTAAAAATGCTAGAGTGAAAAACGAAAAAATAAAGATAACAAAGTCTGTAAAAAAAAAATATATGTTAGATAAAAAAAAAATAAGATATTAAATGCATAATAAAAAAATGAATAAACGCAGTATGTATTTTATTTAATGCAAATTTCGAATTTATGAATGGAAGGACATTTTTTGAATGAATTTAATAAATGATGTAAAACAAAAGTTTAGTTTTACTTGTCATTTAGTTCTAAATAGTTTTGTCACCAGGGACATATATCTTAAGACCCCTTATATTAATCATATTTTATCAATCAATTAAAAGTAAATCATTCCATATATTTTGATATCATATTAATTGGAATTTTTTATTATAATTTCTTGCAAATATAGTATATTTATAGACTTTAATGTTTGAAAATTCAAATTCAACTTAATATATTATGAAATTTATATTTTTTTATAATTAAAAAATTGTGTGTATAGATTATCCATAAAATTAAAATTAAAAACGAAAATTTTAATTAAAGGTAATATGTTGATATGGCCGAGTTGGTCTAAGGCGCCAGATTAAGGTTCTGGTCCAGAAGGGCGTGGGTTCGAATCCCACTGTTAACATTAAATATTGTGTTTTGTTTAGTATATTTTTTTGTTAAATTTCGAGTTTACAATATCACACTTAATATATATTTGTTAAATTTCGAGTTTACAATATCACACTTAATATATATATATATATATATATATTCCCGTTTGGCTAAGCTTATTTTAAACAACTGATAACCTATTACATGATAAGTTGTTACATCTTATTTTTAAAATTATTTTTTATTGTGTTTGGGTAACGAACTTATAAGCTCCTTTACTCATTTTAAGATCATAAACTGTTTGGCATTGTAAGATCTGTTTACTGTCATAATGACAAAAAAGGACATAAAAACACATGGTTGTTCTTTCTTCATATCTACTTTAAAATTAAAAAAATCGGACTAACAACGTACATTTTCATCTCAATCTCAGTAGAAGAGAACTAGAATCAAATTTTAACACACAAACCCATATTTAAATTCTTCTAATCTACTTCTAGTTCTTCGATAAAAAAAAATTAAAAAAATCTATTTCTATTTCAAAATAAATTAAAAAACTATTTCTATTTCAAAATAAATTAAAAAAATCTATTTCGGACCTAAGAATGAGAGAAATCAAACTGATATGGAAACAAATTGCAACGTATCATCTTGAAAAATCGTACATATAAGATATAAAATCCCAGTAATTTAATTATTAGGATGATCCGTATGATTTACCAGTACGTAGTTTCAAATGAAGAATCCCAGTAGTTTCAAATCAATAATAAAAACATGTTATGATTGCAATAAAATTCATGAAATGTGTGCGACCAAAACAAAACGAAAGGTTGAAATACCTGTACATGTAATCACCGATCTCACGTACTTAACAGGAAATAATCAATGGCGTTGAAATATTTCTTGTCCAATATTGCCTAGAGTTTAACATAATACTTAGGTTTGTAATAATATTTAACGATATATATTATACGAAGGAGGGTGTTGAGGTAATATGTTAAAATATTTGAGGGTATTTTAGTATTTTGAATGCTAAAGTAATTAAACCAAAAAATCTTAAATAAAAAAGGTGGGTGGGTACGTACTTTTTGAAAAACAACTTAGAGGATCTACAAATACTTATTTTTGGAATTTTTTAGATCTTTTGGAAAAAATGTCACCAAACACTTTTTAAGAGCTTGTAAACTTTTAAACATCTTATAAGATTTTTTGAATAGCTTATAAGCTAAATCAAACACGCTCAATACTCAACTTAAAATGAAAAGACTCTTTCTCATGTGATCATTTATTTTAATATCACAACCAGATATATCTTGAAATATACTTGTTTTTACATGAATATTTTCGTGTATAAATTAATTATCAATTTTTAATAGATATTATTTTATATGAAAATAGAGTGGGCATTTAGATTATATTATAAAAAATGAGTAATGTATTAACAATTGACAATTTTATTTCATATCAAGTTATCAACACTTATCACTAACTCATAAAAGATATAGATGGTAGCAAATAAAAATGAAGAATTATAACTAGTAGAAAGAATTATAAGAAGAATAAAACAAACTTCCATTTTTTTATTTGTAGGGCCTATTACAAACAAGCCCATCATGAACTATTTATTTATAAGGAGGTTCGTGCCAAAACTTTTTTTTTTTAAGTCCACACAAAGTTCAGAGGTGTGCAACAGACTAAAATACCCCATCACTTTTTAATACACTCATATTTCATCCCTTTAACCTAATTTAACATTAAATTGATCTCAAATTTCACCGATTATTCAATTTTGACCACTAACCTAAGTTAGACTCCAATTTTGACTGTCGCCACCGGTCAGCCGCCGCCGTTAAACGCCAATCTGCGGCGTTGAATTTTTTTTTTCCTGTTGCCGTCGCTACTAATTGGCGGTCAACGTCAGTTTCTGACGGCGTCGGTTTTTTTAATTTTGTCAATTTTTTTCCTTAACATTTTTTGGCCCCCATTAAAAACAGTAATATTACAGTGGTTGACAGTAATATAAACTTTATTATTGTTTAACACAGTCATATTGTTATATTACTATCTAGTATAATAATATTTACAAAATCACTATATTATATAACAAATTATTATGTAATACAATGATATTATTATGTTGACCAGACATCAAAGATAAATACAATAAAAAAAAAACAAAAAAAAATTAACATTGTTGTGGTTGGCAGTAATATTAATGCGGTTGATATAGGAAGAATAGAATTAAAGAAAGAGAGAATTGTGTCTCTCACGTATATTATTCATATATATAGTTACATGTAGAAAATCATAACCAATTACACAAGGTAACTTAAAGATATACATGCGAAGATTACACTATATATCTACAAAAATAATATAACAAATAATAATAACAATAGTCGGCTAATACACCCCAGCAGTCGAAACGCGAATGAAAAAGACGTGAAGACTGCAGACAAAGTCTCGAAACCAGGGGCAGAACATAAGAGGGGCAAGGGGGGGCTGTCGACCCCCCAAGATTTAATTTTTTTTAGTAATTTTGAGTAATATTTTCAAATATAGGTTTTGGTCCCCCAAGCTTGTGCAAATATAAGTTTTGACCCTTCATTTTTTTTCTCTATTCTTTTATATAAATTTATATACTTTTTCATATTTATTATTACAATATGAAATATTATTGTTAAATCATATCATTTTACATTAAATAAATAAAATATTACTTATTTTTGCTTCATTTCTTTATGAATTAGTCTAAAAAATTAATTTCCCTACATTGTATCATTTCATACAAATTCCCCCCCCCCCCCCCTCCCCCAATTAAATTTCATGGGTCCCCCCCTGCTCCAAATAGTTGGGTTGAGAGGCTTTTCGTGAAACTATCAGCATAATGGTAGGCGAATGGGACATGGAGAACTCGAACGTGTCCCAAAGCAACTTTATCGCGGATAAATTGGATATCAGTTTCCACATGTTTCGTGCGAGAGTGTTGAATATGATTGTTGGATATGTAGACGATACTGACGTTGTCATGATAAACGATGGTGGCTTTCGGAGGAGGTTAGAGCAACTCAAAAAGGAGACTCCGTAACCATGTTGTTTCGGTGACGGCATTTGCGAC
This sequence comes from Erythranthe guttata, assembly GCF_000504015.1. The sequence continues at coordinate 560,865 of NW_012192876.1, read as the reverse complement.
AACTCGATATTCATCCTCTGGACTAGACCAAGAAGTAGTGACCTCCCGTTTGGAAGACCAAGGGATGAGGTTGTTGCCGAGGAAGACGCAATAGCCTGATGTCGAACGACGAGTGTCAGGGCATCCATCCCAATCGGCATCGGAGTAAGCGACAAGAAATAAGTCCGGAGTAGAGGAAACGAGAAGACCGTGGTCGAGAGTGCCACGAGAGTAGCGAATGATATGCTTGAGAGCAGCCGTATGTGGTTCCCTCGGATCATGCATAAATAAACAAACTTGGGTCAAACCGTCAAATAATATATCTTAATTTTTATAGCACGGTTTTCTTATTTTATATTTTATTTTATCATTTATTTTGTTTATCTCGGTACTTAAATCAAATGAAATTGATATTGTCTTTAATTTTTTTAGATTATAACGTATTTTATATCAACTATTCACAGTTTTCGTTCGATTTTTTTATCTAAAACATATTTTCATTTTTTATATTACCGCTATGCATCGCATTAGTTTGATTTACATGATCAACGTACTTCAGTCATTAAAAAAATTGGACTTAGAATTGATCCATGTGCATTGCACACGGTGAGTTACTAGTTAATTTACTATTTTCTAGTTTGCTCCATATTATCCTTGAATTATTTATTAATTTCAAACATCAAACTTCTTTTTTTTTTGGAAAGAACATCAAACTTCATTAACAAGTGGTGTAATTAATAACGAGAAAATTAGAGAGAATGGTTTTTTATCTTGTTATGTATCTTTTTAATTCATTTATATTTATTAAATATTTTTATAACGTTTATGTTGAAGCCTAAAATTATACAAGATAAACTGTAGCGATCAAATCTTGTTTAAGGGTGTTAGGAAAATGTATTGTACAAGAAGAATTTGAAAGTTAAAGTGATATTTGTTTATTTTTTAATACAAATAGTTTTGACTGTAGTAGTCAACTCTTTTTATTGTGACAGTCAAAACGGGAGATAAATATTAGAAGTTATTTTGAGAATTGTTTTTGAAAAGCTTGTAACAAACACAAAATTAGCTTCGCGGAAAGAATTAAAATGAGATGAAAATGTAACCAAAGATTGCCTAAGAATGTATGGTATCTAAGAAATATGTGTAATTATAATTTATTGGCCAAACAATATTTGGAGGGTTCTCACGCTATCGGACCTACTTCTTTCTCAAGTCATTAAGACTCGGTACTACCCTGCCGGGGACATCTTTCGAGCACATCTTTCGAGCAGTGTATGATTCTTGGCCTTCTGCAACTTGGCGTAGCATGCTCAAATCTAGACCATGTTTGGTTGAAGGATTGCGTAAACGAATTGGGGATGGTATGGACAGGTCTATTTGGGCGAACCCTTGGCTTAGAGACGATGGCAATTTCTGTATAATGACTCGTCGGCCCTTAGTTTCCCCTTTTTTTAAATAAAGTCTTCGATGATCAAACTTCTCACTCATGGAAATCAAATCTTATTGAATCGGTGTTCTAGCCAGTCGATCATGGACGAATCCTGGAAATCCTGATTGGTAGTTGTTTCATAAAGGATGTTAATTCGGGTGTGGCATCTTTCCTAAAATGGCAACGTCACCCGTATGATCGTGCTACCACAATCTCGTCATACACAACCTTTTATTGAGGGAAGATAGCGGGGTTACGGGAGCCTCGAGCAATTGCCAACTACGAAGGTGGCGGGCCCTTTGGGGTTTACCAATTCCGCCGAAAATCCGCAACTTCCTCTGGCGAGCGTACTCAGAGATACTACCAACCGGAGCTGAGATTTTCCATCGTCGAATCATCACTACCCCGGTCTGCACTGGTTGTGGGGGTTCCACATAGAAACGTTTCTTCATGCGGTTCTGGATTGCATCATGATACAAAGTATTTGGAGCTCGACACCTTTCATCTCACATCATGCGGGATCGCATTCGTCACTATGGCAATGGTTGGACTGCTTGCGGCTCGGAATTGGAACGGTACGTGTCTCTGGTGGACTGTTTGGAAGTACAAAGGATGGCATTCGATTATTTTGAAAGGAGATAGTCTCCAAGTCATTGTTTCTCTCAAAGCTCGGGAAATCTATGTTATCTTCTTTTGGTACTCCTATAGATAACATCTTGTCTAGTACTTCCTCTTTTCTTTTTGCAATTTCTCTTTTGTAAAGGATTCTGGAAACCATTTGGCTCAAAATTTAGCTTCCAGCTTTGATTCAGTTTGTAATGAAGGACATATCCTCCCACCTGGTTTGGCTACTTATGCTTTATAGAAATTTCGACTTCTAAAAAAGAATAACAAAAAATGAAAGACTATGTCTTGGTATTTTTTGGATGTGAGAGTTTTTTTAGCAATTTCCCTACTTTTCAATTAATAAAAAACACCAAACAGAAAATACAATAACATGTTTATTGTTGAATAACCCCAAAATATATTTCATTTGCCTTTTCGTTTAGTTGCTACATATTATTTCATATCATAACTCATAAGTTTATACACAATCATACACATAGGTAATGAGGAAACCTCCTTTAGCTTAATACTTTCATTTAGTTTTGTGGGAAGTTGTTTTGAAAATAATCTATATAAAAGATGAATACATCACTCCAATGCTTGATGGTAGAGTATATTATATTATGGGGTTTTTGTGCGTAAATCTCTAATCAAACATTTTTATTATTCTAGGTTTAGGGGTTATATTATTTTACTAATAAGCCCACCCATTTAATATTTATTATAAATAAAGGAAAAAATTCATGTATATGACTGATGATGCTAATTACTTAGATCACCTGGGGTAGTATAGAAAATGAGCTGGGAGAGCAAAGCGGATCAGTAGCTTAACAACTTGATGATCCTGAGGTCCCTGCGAAATGAGCACACGTGAACTAAGCCGGGGGTTGATCCGGCGGAAACCCCTCCGACGATCAAGTCAGATGTCTAGACCGTGGAGATAGTAGAGAGAATATGAGCTCTAGAACATTTTTTAATAATAGAACCTCCCTTAAGGAATGAATTCAAACATTTATTTATAGCTTAGTTGAGATTTTCGGGCCAAAACCTTACTTGAAGGTGATTGGGCCTCGGTGATAGTGGTCTTCAATATTGGGCTTGTGGCCCAGTAGGTAAATAATTTGTAGGCCCATTGAGTTAGCCCAATTAGGCATATCATTAAGCCCCCCACTCTCGAGTCGATGTGGGGGCCATGTCGGAATGGATTCCAGATCTTGTTGAGAGTAGAAATTGTAGTAGTCGCTCGTTGGCGTATGGTCTGATGGTGAGCGAAAACGCGGTGGAGCATGTGTAGGAGGGGCGTGAAGGCGCGTTGGCGCGTAGCACAACTAAGTTGCCGTGATATAAGTTACTTGAATTGTCGGTGTTGTCCCGCGACGATGTATTAGCGAATTATCTCCTCGTGGGAGTTGTCTCGTCGCAGGGTAATGGAGTTGATCGAGTTCTCTCCTCGTGGGAGTTGTCTCGTGATAATGTAGTAGCACGGATCAAGTAATCTCCTCATGGGAGTTGTTATTTATTGACATTGTCAATGTTTCAACGCGTTGCTAGTATGTGTTTACATATAGTCTTGTGCGTGATGTACTTGAGGAGGGGATCAAGCTCTCAAGATTTTTTTTTTTTTTTATGGGAATCGTGCCCCTTGTTAGACCTCGTGGGTTGTAAGTATGTTTGGACCGTGGCCACGTTTTAATGAAGGACCCGTCGAAAACAAGTAGAGAAATTTGAGTAATCAAGCTGGCCACACTAGGCCAAAACAGCTCACTGGCGACGATTTATGAATCGTCGCGGCCTTGCGACGATTTAAATTAAAAAACGTCGCAAGATTTCGGAAATTATGATTTTAGTGTTTAGTCTTGCGACGAAAATATTAATCGTCGCTAGCTTGCGACTATAATTCCAAAATCGTCGCAAACGAAAAATAAAAAATAAAAAGTCCCCTCGTAGCGACGTCGTTATATAAACGACGCACAAATAATATATTTTGTAATTTAATATTTGTACCTTAGCGACGAATATTATATTTACGTCGCTAGAGTAATTGTGAAAAAAAAAACATTTAATTGGGTTGGCGACGAATTTTATAAACGTAGCGTTATAAAGTGAAAGTATTAATTCGTAGCGACGAAATTGTAAGAAACGTCGCATGTTAAAACTTTTTTTTAAAAAAAATTCTAATTATTTTTTGCGACTATAGTGTATTAATCGTCGCCAAAATAATTAGTGAAAAAATTCCGCCTTTTTGTAGCGACAGTCCCTATGAAAACGTCGCAAGTCTATTAAGTTTTTTTTTTTTTTTTTGTTTGCTACGAAAGCCAATAAAACGTCGCAAAGATATTCGTTTTAGTCTTTGTTTGCTACGATTTTGTATAAATCGTCGCCAAAATTTTAATTAGAAGACAGACCCTAATTCTATTTCCCCTCTTTTCTAACTCTTTTCTTCTTCATTTCTCACAATCTCTCTCTTTCAATCTCTCACAACCCACCCTCCGCCGGCGCCTCCCTCTCCGCCTCCGCCTCCGTCCGCCCTCTGCCCTCCCTCCCTCTCCGCCTCCGTCATCCGACCTGCGCCTCCGCTGTCCGCCCTCCGCTCTCCGCTGTTCTCGTTGTTTTGTCAATATCCGGCCAGATCTATACGGCAGCGCCGCCACCTCCATCTTCTCCCTACGGCCTCGTTCATCTGTAGCTAGGCCTTTGTAACTTCCTCCTCTCTAGCTAGCCCCCAACAACCACAAAAAGGTAATTTTTATTGCCCTAATTTTTTTTTCTTCTTTGGTTTGAAATCCTAATAAAATTGGCTATGTTAAGTGGTGAACAACAGGTTGTAGAGTTTAGGCAATTTATAGATTTCAAAGTTCTCGTGTTATTTTCAAAAATATTGTGTGAATAATTTTTGAAACTCCATTGAAATTGAAAATAAATGTGTGAATGAAGAGTGAAACTCCATCAGACTACTATTTATATTTATTACGTAAATATGAGCAAACTCTTGATTTACACTTCGTATATGCTCAACTTTAATTTAGTTTTTAGTTTTTGTATATAATCTTGGTATAAATGGGGGTCTGCGGCCCCATTACCTTGTTCTTTTTTTTAGTTTTTTTTTTTTCGAGTGTTAGAGCTACGCTGATTGGAGGTTGGGATTTCCTTAAGTAATAAGATGATATTTATGTGTTTAATTGATTTGTATGTTTAGGAATCGGATTTAGGGGTCTAGGTCAAGAAATATAGATTTCAATGAATTCTAGTTCGAATTTCAGATTCGTAGCCTCAGCTTCCAGTGAATGTTTCATCAATGATTTATTTTATGAAAATTATTATATTAATTGTGCATGTAGATGTTTTTGTCAGCTTCGTTTTGATATATGGTATGCGTAAATCGGAATTATATTGATCAAGTTATGAACCATTTCCCAAAATTGCACGATTTCTGAGTCATCTATGAATTGTGTGATAAATTAGATTCTATCTTAGCCCGATTCATGCGATTCTAATTCGATATGATTATAAACTTATAAATCTGATTTTTAGCGAAATTTCATGGTCTTTGGTTGAAAGAATGATTTATTTGGAATTTTAAAGTTGAATGCTCTGTTCTAAAATTCTGCTGGTGTTACTGTACTAAATTAATTATTTCTCTTCCATGGATAAGTATTTTACTGAACTGTTTTAATATGGTGTATTTAACATATATGTGAACATTGTGTGAAAATTTCATAAGGTTTGTATGTACGGTTTAAGAGATACGAATTTTCAAAGTTGAAGTACAAAAGCTGCCAAATTTTCTTAAATATAGTACTGTGACTGAAAATAGTTGTTGGAACATTATTTAGAGGACATAGTTCTATTTAAGGATATCTCTCGATTGATTTAGGACTGATAAGGGTATAGGTTCGCTTAAGTAATTTGAAGTTCATCATTAAGGTTTAATTGTAAATTGTTTTGGAATCTTAATGTGATTATATTGCAAAGCTGATACGATTTCTTTATAGTTCTTTGGAATGAAGTATGTGGATTTGAATTTCATGTATTATGTGTGCATGTGCTATTATAGTTATCGTATGCTTATATGTTAACATAAATGTATAACCTAGAAAACGTATGAACGATGCATTTAAGATAATTACATTGGTATGTTATAACTGTGAAAGTGGTTATATGAAATAATATGATAATCCCCTCTCTTGTATGTGATACATAAATGTTTATTCATGTGTTTATTTGATTATGTGAGTTATTTGAATAAGAAACTGTAAGGAAGAAAATGCTTTGTATATGTTTGTTAGTTATGTGGTTATGTGTTTTGCAAGTTCGATCTAACATGGTTATATTATTTGAGTCGAATGATTTCTCATTTATGTTATTGCTCGGTCAGGTATAGGAAAGTCAGAATCTTAACATGGCTATCGGTCGAGTGGACACGGGAATACGGACGGGCCGGTATTCCCCGGTATTCCAACTACAGAACTAAGACTATAGAGTGAAACCCGAGAAATTGTGAACACCTTGGCCGGGCGTTTTGGACCAGAAGCCTCGACATCGACTCTTTCTAATGATGGTGGAGTATAAAAAGGGATGAAGTTTGTTTGCTTTTTGCATTAATGTTTGAAACACAAAATTATATGCTTTTAAGTTTTTATGTACTTTTTGAATTTATGTTTGTACCTTTTGATATTTAATCCCTAAATTTGGTTTTAATATTTTTGATATAAGTGTTTATTTTTTTGTACAACAGCTGAATACAGGTTGAATTCGTCAATTGAAAATATATATGAACCAGAATTTAATTTACAAAAAAAAAAAAAAAAAAAAAAACTTTGCGACTAAAATATACAATAGTCGCAAACAAAAGAAATGACTAGCTTGCGACGAATCAAATAAACACATCGTTGCAAATAAGTTGTGTGCCTTGCGACGAAAACTATTATTAGTCGCAAACATATTTTCAAACTTAGCGACGAAATCATAACAAACGTCGCTAATTTTGGCGACGGAATAACAATTCGTCGCAAACATTACGCGACGAAAGTATGGGATCCGTCGCGAGGATAAAAAAAATCATTTTTTTCGAAAAATACGAATTTGGCGACGATTTTTGAGATTAGTCGCCAAACCTAGCGTCGGAAACGAGTTTTCGTCGCAGGCTTTGCGACGAGGCGTTTGGCGACGTTTTTTGTCCGATTTTGCGACGAAAAATTTTCGTCGCAAGTCTCGAAAAATCGTCGCCAAATATCTTATTTCGTCGCCAAATTTCGTCGTCTGTCGTTCATTTTGGCCTAGTGCCAGGCTATATAGATTCCCATAATATCTCTAAGTGTTTCTAAGGTTGTAATCGTGCTAACTTGAGCTTGCGATTGTGTAGTGAATTGCGAGTGAGTTGTCTCCTCGAGAGAGTTGTCTTGCAGCGAAGTTGTAGGAGCATTGGATGACATGCGACTGAGGAGCGTGCGGATTGAGGTCGCTCTAAGCGAGTTGTCTCCTCGTTGGATTTGTCTTGCAGCGAGTCTTATTATCGAGCGAGGTGGCTGCACGTGGGAGTTGCCTTGCAACGGATTTGTAGTGCCGAGCGAGTTGGCTCCTCGTGGGAGTTGTCCCGCTGCGGGTTGTGGTACCGAGCGAGTTGGCTCCTCGTGGGAGTTGTCTCGCTGCGGGTTCGTAGTACCGAGTGAGTTGGCTCCTCGTGGGAGTTGTCTCACTGTGGGTTGTAGCACCGAGCGAGTTGGCTCCTCGTGGGAGTTGTCCCGCTGCGGGTTGTGGTACCGGGCGAGTTGGCTCCTCGTGGGAGTTGTCTCGCTGCGGGTTTGTAGGACCGAGCGAGTTTACTCCTCGTGAAGCCCCCCACTCTCGATTCAATGTGGGAGTCGAGTCGAAAAGAATACCGGATCGTGTCGAGAGTATATCGGTGTCGCGGTGTACCGATAACTGTTAGCGTGGTGTGGAGAAATAATATTTTTTATTTATCCGTTTGAGAGCGCGCGCGAATTGGCAAGGCGCGTTGGAGAGCACGCGCAATTTGGTGAAGCGCGTTGAAATTCTCGTGCGATTTGGTGAAGCGAGTCAAAATCTACGCGCAATTTGGTGGAGAGTAGTAAAAATTGCGCGCGGTCTGATGGAATGCGTGCGCTTTAATAAAAAAAAAAATTTAATCTGCTGACACGCGCGCGTGCTATGCACGCGCGCCTCTTCCTTCTTTTTTTTTTCTTTTTTTTTGTCCTGACGTGTGCACGCGCGCCTCTGACCCTTTTTTTTTTTTTTTTTTTTGCTGACGTGCGAGCGCGTCACGCGCGTTTCTGCCCTTTTTTTTTCTTCTGCTTCTTTGTTCTTTCTTGCTTCTTCTTCTAATTCTTTTTCTTTTTTCTTTTCCCCTTTTTTCTTCTTCTTTTTTCTTCTTCTTCTTTTTCTTGTTTCTTTTTTCTTCATCTTCTTCTTTTTTCTTCTTTTTTTTTATTTTTTTTATTTTTAGGTTGTTGATGTTCACCCCTTTGGGGATGTTCTATTTTTTTGAGTAGGGAGATTATACTCGTCTCTTGAGATGGGGATGTCCACCCACTTGGGGTTGAAAGGTAAGGGTGATGCCCACCTTGGGATGGGTATGTTCTATTTTTTGAGTAGGGAGATTATACTCGTCTCTTGAGATGAGATGTGCACCCACTTGGGGTTGAAAGGTAAGGGTGATGCCCACCTTGGGATGGGATAACCCCCTACTTTAGAATGAGGCGCTCGAGACCTATGGTCTGAGGTAGATGCGCACGGTTGTGCCATTGCTTCAGTGGCAACACGAGTTGAAACTTTCGCGGTCGTACGCTGAAGGTCCTTATTGGTTATTTGAACCGTTAGAGGAGCAAGTAGAATTTGATCTTCTTGAAGGTTCGGCGATCATACGCTGAAGGTCCTCTTCGGTTATCTGAACCGTTCGAGGGGGGCGGAGGTAGGCCCCCATGGGGTCGATAACCCATGGCGAACGAAATGTTTTGGGGGCATTGTAAACCCCGGGGAGTCGATAACCCTTGGCGAACGAAATATTTTGGGGGCACTATAAACCCCCAGGGAGTAGATAACCCTTGGCGAGCGAAATGTGTTGGGGGCACTGTAAACCCCCAGGGAGTCGATAACCCTTGGTAAACGAAATATTTTGGGGTCAGATGTAAGCCCCCAGGGAGTCGATAACCCTTGGTGAACGAAATATTTTAGGGGCACTATAAACCCCCAGATTTTATGTTGACTTGAGCTAATAATTATGTAGTGAAAGAGCGATAACACCGAGAGTAAAGGAAATAACTAGCTTTATTCATTGATCGAAAAGGTGAAGCTTACGAGCCTACTTGAGGCGAAAGTAAATAAACAAGTAGGGAGCGAATCGCTCGAAATAAATAAAATTGTATTAAGTAGATGATGTAAGTGTTTCGTTCAATTGATGTCGAGAGGTGAGGGGATGTATCATCCTTAAGGTATGATAGCCCCCCAGTTTAGGATGATGTGATCACGAACAATGTTATGGGCTCGATAGACTCCAAGTGTCATTGACATCATTGGAAGTACAAGGACGTATAAGGAGATTATAAATGAGATGTTGACGATTGTCGTCGGCCATCTCGTCGCCAGGTGTTGAAGTAATCTTCATCTCTTTTCCTCTTGGGAGGGGGAGGGCCGAAGCCTCTTTGATGCGCACGTGTTTCTCAGCGCGGCTTAGTAACTCTTCCAGAGTGGTTGGAGGTCTTCCTGCAATAGATTCCTTAAATCTACCTTCCTTCAAGTTTTGTTGAATGATTCCAGGGAGCATGCTTCCTCCCACGTTAGGAACTTTGTGAGATGCCTCTACAAATCGTGGAATGTAGTTGCGGAGGGTCTCGCCCTCTCTCTGGGTGATAGTGAAGAGGTACGCGGGAGTCTTTGAGGACTCTTTGTTGATAGCGAAATGGTGGGTGAAACGATCTGTTAGTTGGGAGAGAGCTTCAATTGACCCAGTGGGCAAGGAGTTGAACCAGCTCAACGCTCGTTCGGAGAGCGTTGTGCGAAACATCTTGCACATTGCCACATCAGTTGGGCCATGCATATAGATCTGCCATGGCGTAGAACTTTTCAAGGTGCTCCTGTGGGTCACCAGTTCCATCGAACTGCGGTAGACTCGAGACCTTTACCCGTTGGGGTAGTATCTCATTGATTATTGCGACAGTGAAGAGATTGTGCCTTATTGGAGGTATTGTCCTTCCACCAATGGTATTATCTATGTGGGGAAGGTAATTTGAGCGAGATACCTGACTGCTAATTTCAACCTCTCCACCATTGTGTGGAGGAGCTCGTTGGTGAGAAGTGTTGCCTCTTGAAGGTGAACGTGGGTCTCGTCGCTCAGTTTGTGCATCTTGGCGATGAGTAGATTGTTGCATCCGGGACCGTGGGTCCGAGGTAGAGGAGGAGACACTTATTTGGTTCTGGACTAGCGGTGGTGCCATAGGTGGCTCCACAGGTGGAGAAGGTGCAGGTATCGCGTTGGGAGCATTTTCTCCCATCATGGCGATGTATTGGGTCACGGCCTCTGTGGCGGTGCGAGTTGAGGCTTCTGCTATCATGCGCTGGAGCACATCCTTGGTTATTTGAACCGTTCGGGGAGCATGGAGTGGTGGATCGGCGAGTGGTGGATCCCGATGAGGGATCACCTGAACCTCGCGAGGCGGATCCGAAGCACGTGGAGGAGGTGGCAAGCCAGAGTCTCCGCGGATTGGGAGGTTGTTAGCTGTGTCGTTCTCTCTCCAAGCGCAAGCCTCAGAAGGATCTTGTTGGCTACGTGATATGGTTTGCATCGTTCCCACAAACGGCGTCAAAATGATGATGCTAATTACTTAGATCACCTGGGGTAGTATAGAAAACGAGCTGGGAGAGCAAAGCGGATCAGTAGCTTAACAACTTGATGATCTTGAGGTCCCTGCGAAATGAGCACACGTGAACTAAGCTGGGGGTTGATCCGGCGGAAACCCCTCCGACGCTCAAGTCAGATGTCTAGACCGTGGAGATTGTAGAGAGAATATGAGCTCTAGAACATTTTTAAGTAATAGAACCTCCCTTAAGGAATGAATTCAAACCTTTATTTATAGCTTAGTTGAGATTTTCGAGCCCAAACCTTACTTGAAGGTGATAGTGGTCTTCAATATTGGGTTTGTGGCCCAGTAGGTAAATTATTATAGTTAGAAATTAATAGAGAAAAAAATATTAAAAATATTTAATTACAGAAATACCATTAGGGTTTTTTAGGGTTGCTCAGCGTTTCTTTCTTTTATATATAAGATTATAAATAAAGGAAAAAAATCATGTATATGACAAAACTACTTCCAACCCTTTACACCAAATTCTTAATTGTAATCTCAATTTACTCAATTTTGACCACAAAATTCAATTTTGACTGGTTTTTTTTCAAAAAAAAAATTATTTTTCAGAAAAAATATTTTTTTGCCGTCGGATTCCGGCGTTGACTTTTTTTTTGTCTGTTTTTTCCGCCGCCAGATTTCGGCGTTGACTTTTTTTAGTGCCTTTTTTTTACGTCTGCCGCTAAACGTTGATCGTAATTGTGCTGTCATTAACGGTAATTATACTGTCAGACAGTAAATTAACGTAATTATATTGTCACTGACAGTACATTAACGTAATTGTATTGTCGTTGACAATACATTTATCTAATTGTACTACCGTTGACAGTAAATTAACGTAATATTATTATTATTTTTTTGTTATTTTTTTTTTAATCTTGTTTGATTTATTGACAAGTCAACGTAATTATATTACTGTCGTTGACAGTAAAATAACTATAAACACAATAATATTATTGTCAACCACATCAATATTATTATTTTTTTGGGTTTTTTTGTTTTGTTTGAGCTATTAATGGTGTAACGTAATAATATTACTGTCTATTATTGTAATATTACTATAAAGACAATAATATTACTGTGGTTGACGGTATTATTGTTGTTGTAGTAATATTATTGTCAACCACGTCAATATTATTATTTTTTTGGGTTTTTTTTGTTTGAGTTATTTACGGAGTAACGTAATAATATTACTGTATATTATTGTAATATTATTGTGGTTGACGGTAATATTACGGTCGTTATAGTAATATTACTGTCACTCACCGTAATATTAATTCTTTATGGCTTTTTATTATGTTTACATTTGTCAAACGGTCAACTTAGTAATATTACTCTATTACACAATAATAATGAGTTTTGTTGAGTTACTATTAGTGTGCTAGAGTTTTCAATACACAAAAATAAAAAGCCTAAAAGAATTAATATTAATGTGAGTGAAAGTAATATTACTATAATGACAGTAATATTACCGTCAACCACAGCAATAGTAAAATAATAGACAGTAATATTATTACGTTACTCCGTGAATAACTCAAACAAAAATAAAATCCAAACAAAATAATAATATTGATGTGGTTGACAGCAATTTTACTATAACAACAGTAATATTACCGTCAACCACAGTAATATTATTGTGTTTACTCCGCGAATAACTACGCACTC
>NW_012192876.1:515413-533715 GCF_000504015.1 Erythranthe guttata | reverse complement strand
CTCGTTTTGCAAACAATACTGCAGGGTCGTCGTTATTTAATTTTGCATTTACATTATCGAACTTGAGGCATGAGTTGTACGAAACGATGACAGTACACGGTGCTTCCTTGAGATGCAATAACTCCTTACCAGCATTTTCTGGTGTTGTTTGTTTACTTCAAATGTGATCATTGCCTCACAGAAATATCGATTACATTATACAGTTGAAGAATTATAAACCCAGGAAAGAGGAGTCAGCATTTCAACGTCGAACTGAAACGGGTTGTGATATTATTTCTATTCTTTTTCTTCTTGTGGTTGTTGAATAATGTTGTACCACTAAGAATTTTGTGTATTCGACCAAGTTTCGATACAGACGAAGATGGGAACTTCTAATTTGTTTTAGATCTCCAGTGCTTTTCCCTTCCATTACTTTTTCTAGGCATGGATTAAATTCTTAGGTATTGCAAGCTAATGAGGGTTGGTTTTCCACCATTCTTTAGTTTACTAGTCTTTTGCGCGTAAATATTTCTTCTTTGAATTGTTTCCCTTATTTCTTAATTCAAGTTTTTGCTTGTTTTGTTGTAATTATGTGAGTTTTTTTTTTTTTTTTTTTGTGGGGGGGGGGGGGGGGGGGGGGGGGGGGTTTTAAACCACCCTTTTGGGGAAAAGGGTTTAATTCGAAAAAGGGGTTTAAAAAACTTAAAAACCCCCCCCCCTTTTTTTTTTAAAACCTTTAAAGGGGGAAAAAAGGGAAAAAAACCCCTTTCCCCACAAGTTTAAAAATTATCCCAAAAAAAAAAAGGGACCATTTTTTAAGCTTTTAAAAATTTTTTCCAAACTTAAAAGTTTTTTAGATATTTAAAAAAAATTACCCAAAACCCCTTTTTTTAAGGGGAAAAGGCCAAAGGAAAATTTTTGACTCTCCACCTGTGCACATAGAGGAAAAAAATGTAAATTTTGTATTTTTGGGCCCCCCGGGAAAAAAAATATATATATATATATATATATATATATATATATATATATATATATATATATATATATATATATATATGCAAGCCCAGCTTTTTATTAGTTCAAACCTACTTAAAGAGATTTATTAGTTCAAGTCCCTAAATTAATCTAATTTTATTTAATCAAGAACAAAGAGGATAAATATACCCTTATCCACAAATAATACTCAATTACAAATAAATCATATTTTTAATTTGTTCAAGACCGAAAAATCAAAAAACAAAAAAAAAAACAAAAGGAAAATATCATGACTGCCGCCGCCAGACCGCCGCGACGCCAACCAGCGAGACTTCCACCGCACCGGCAATGACCAGCGACCCATCCACCGCACCATTACCACCACCGCACCACCACCAACAAGTAAGTCATTTTTATTAAACTTTTGTTTGTAAATTCGAAAACATTACTCGAGCATCGATTCTTGATAAATATGTATGAATGCATGAACATTAATCTGTGTTTATTTCTTGTTGGGTTGCAATGTTTTGGCCGATTTTGGGAAAAAAATTGAGATTAAAATTGGTTTTTTTTTTCCGTTGGTTTTCCAAATCGGTTTACCCAGACCGATTTTGTACACGAAAATCGGCGTCATAATGCCGATTCTTGTTAACCAAATCGGCGACACAACATCGACTTTACAAGTCAAAATCGGCGTGCGAGTATCGATTATTGAGTACAAAATTGGTTATCGGATACCGATATTTTTCGGATTTTTTTTCCTTTTTTTTTAAATAATACATTATATATTAGGTTAATTAATATTTTTTCAATGTTTTGCAGTGGAATCTCAACCTCCTCGTGTACCCCCGACCGTCTCTAACCGTAATCGAAAGGAAAATGCTCAAAAGAGTAAGGTGGAAAAGCCAAAAAAAGGCGTGCCCCTTTTAATCCTCCCGGTCGACGCACTCGGATTAATGAAGGTCCTTTTTCAGTACCGATATTTTTCGCTTTTTGCATTTTTTTTTCCAACTCGTAATACACACTATCCTTAGGTGTTTGAATCTTATAATACAACTTTAGATGTATTAAGCATAAATATATATGTTACGAGCAATTGTAAGTAATGCAAAATAATAATAAATGCTACCAACGATCTTAAAATATTGTACATTATTGTTTCACGAAAAGAAATTACCATCTCGTCTTCACTTGCATATGTTAAATCTATGAAGGTTTCTTGCAAGGCTACTTCTTGACCAACTAACTTCCTAAACATCGTTATCCTTGATTTTATACCGGAAGTTTTCCAACCATCCGCTTTTTCATCATGGTACCGTCGCCAATAATCCGCTATAGGAGGTATAGAACAATTCATTGTAACTCCTACCCAACATTATCGGTATCCTTTCCTCGTTTTGTCCATTTAATCTAAATGTGCAACTACATTTTTTAGAACCCGTTCTCCTTTTTCCCTCTCCTTGGTCATCCTCACCGGCTTTCTTCTTCCCACGATACTCACCCGCATGCTCACACGCGAGTACAAACATACATACGGTCTTCTACGCCCTTTCAATCCCATATTTGAAACGAAAATGTTTATCACCATTCTGTGGCGTCTACCAACTCCTTTAACCCAATCAAGTAGAGCTTCGCGTGTCTCAAATAATTGTTCGTTAGATAATTCATTTGAATAATCCTCCATCAATTCCCTAGGTTGCTGCACGGAAGTATGAAAACGGTCTTAAAGAAACACAGATAATGAAATCGATACTTAAAAATCGATTTTTGTAGTACAAGTCGGCATGATAATACCGATAATACAAAAATAAATCGGTGTTGTCATGCCGATTTGTACTAACAAAATCGGTTTTTAAGTACCGATTTTTATTAAAATAATCGTAATGTGGTTACCGACTTTAGTAACAAAAATCGGTATTTGCAGACCGATTTTTGGTATCGTCGAATTTTTTTCCCAAAAAAAACAAATGACCAAAACGCAAAAATAAACGATTAAAACATATTTCATTGTGTTCTCCACCCTCGTAAACCACCATAACATTGTTTTCTGGTTCCATCGTGAATGTTTGGTGTGTATTTGATAATTTTGGTGTGTAGAGTTTCTTGGTGGGTTTGTGAAGAAGAAGGAGAAGAAGTAGGAGATTTTTAAGTCGTGCAATAATGAAGAGGGGTTTCTGGGTTTATGTATTTTATTTGGTCTTGCACAAAGGAAATGATTTTTTTTATTTTTTAATATTTTGTGTTTTTTATTTGGTTTTAAATTTTGTTAAGGGTAAATTAGTATTTTTATGTTGAAGGTCTTGAAATAATAAAAAAATGAACTTGCATATAACGCCGCCATATATAACCATGATTTGAGAGGAGGTGGTGGATGTAACCATGGAATCGACTATGGCGTTGCTGGAGGCAGTGGGGAGGGATGGTGATGACGGCGGCGGCGGCTCTGGGGAGGTGCTGGTGGTGAGCGTCGTCGGTCATGAGGATGGGCTCGTTGGGCGGCGGCGCTTATGGTGTCGGTGGTGCTCGCCGTTTGGGGGGGGGGGGGGGGGGGGTGATGTTGGCTGATGACTACGTCCGTACACTTCCGGTCTGTCTGCGCACACTCCTTCCACGTTGACTGTATAGATATATGGCTTAGGTCACACGCTAATTGCCTCCTCTGCCGTGCCAGAATATTCCGTCAGGATTCACCGTTTACTCTGTTAATGGCCGCCAGGATTAGACCTAGCCTCGACGACATAATAATCGAGACCACAATTCTGGAACCTCTAACGGAAATCCCGATGGAATCGAATCCGATAAAAGAGGGAGAAATCAATCAGGAGCAATCGCCGAGGCGGAGCCACCAATCGGAGGACATCGCAGATCTAGAGTTTGGTGGATGAGATATACGGTTTGGTGGGGCGAATCTAAGATTTTTCGATTCCATGTCTATAGATGTCTATAAGTATATATGGGTGTCTATGGTGTCTGACGGCTAGAATTTTAAAGGAGGAATTAGGTTTTAAGAATACGTGACTACGGATTACTACAGTTTCCTACGAGTGTCTATACATGACTACACACTACTACGGTTTTCTACGGGTTTCTATAGAAGACTACGGCCGAAAAAATTAAAAAATCATAATTTTCAATAATATGCAGAAGAAAAGGAAAAAATACGAAAATGCAAAATAAGAAAGAATTGTTCTACGGAAAAAAAATAATAACAAAAATGCTAGATGCGAAAATAAAAATATTAAATGCAGAATGAAAAAATGATAAATACAGTTTAAATATTACTTGGTGCATATTTCATTTTTTGTATGTGGGGGCATTATTGGAATGAAATTTATAAAGAATGTGAAGCTAATGTTCTAATATCTTTCGGGGAAAAATCAGAATTTTTGGAATTAATTTCAAAAAAATAAACCGGGTCGGAAATCGAAAAAATCATTTCTTTTATATAATCCCAATTTCAATAAAAAAAATATCAGAAAATATCCGAATACGAAATTTTGGAAATGGAAATGAAAAAAGTTGTTCCAAAATCGAATTTTTTTCGGCGGAAATTGGAAATTATGTTCCACCTTTCACCATTCAGCAATATAAGTGGAGCAATAAAGTGAGTCAAGGTAGAGGGGTAGACGGCATCGTTTAAGGAGTGACAAGTTGCCAATATTGAGGAGCTCTCTTGACCCACGGAACGAAATCCCCAAGAGAGAGAGAGAGGCGTACACAGGTACACAAATAAAACACAGTGCAGAGTGTATTACCGAAAAGGCGCCATTCAATTTTGCATTGTGCGTACCCCCAATTCCAATTTCCAAATACACTCAGACGCCATTGTTACGCATGGCGTCATTGCTTTTGCCTGCCCCAAACCCCTCTTCTTCTTCCTCTTCTCTATTCTCCCGCTCCTCTTTTCCCCACTCCACCTTCTTCCATCGAAGAACCGCCGTCGTATGTTCTCTCTCTCTCTCTCTCTCTCTCTCTCTCTCTCTTTGTTTGTTTGTTTGTTTGTTTCATCAGGACTTTTTGTTTTTGACGGATTCAGTGGAAAACCTCCGCTAATTTTTATGCTTAAAATTCGTTCTGTGAAGAATCCACGTAATGAACATTCAATTTGAACTGAACAAACATATAATTTGTATATTTTATTCGTTTATGGAGTGAAGTGTTTGCAGAATTTGTTACGAGAGTTTTTATGCCTAATGTTTTTTTTTTTTGTTTGATTATAGAAATGCGAGCTGACGGAGCCAGTGAATGGAAAGCCTTTTGTTCCTGTTCTCAACGATCAAATATTACCGAAGTTCTTGCAATCCAAGCGGCTCGAGAATGCCGTCAACAAAAACAGTAACAACAAGATTAAGATATTTTCCGGCACAGCGAATTCCGCACTTTCTCAGGTGAATCCTGCCAACTTGACTTCGATTCCGCTTGTCCAGCCAAACAAGGCACACAGTGCCTTTCTATTAAAATCAGTAACAGATGTAGCTCGGGCGACGTAAATTTGGCCTCAAATGCATATGTATTGACAATTATAGATGCTTTACCTTTCGGCTATGACACGTGACTTCCATTCTTGAGTTTCCAAAAGACTGATAGCATGTGGTTTTCATTTTCAAACTATTCTTTGTGTTTCCGACATTTGTGGTAGTGATAATATTTTCATTGGATACTCACTGTATGGAACCAAATGTACTCGCTTGTTTTTACTGTTTTATGAATGACATGGCGCGGAAGTTAGTTGGAAAGAACAGGAAATGTTAGTAGGTCTGGACACCGATTTTGTATCTGAAAATTAGTTGTATTTCAGAATGGATAAACAAGTGCATTTCACAGTTCCAGTAGTAAATAACAAATAATGGTGCATCCACTTCGGTGTTTTGTTCAGGAGTGAGTTGCTTAGTTGCCAGCTATCCTTGTAAATAGGATAAACCTGCATCATTTGTGTCTGTTGTCCATTATATCTTAATTCTGCTCAATTCTATTTTCTTGTATCAATTCAGTGTTAAGGGATTTTGTTTAATATGAAAAAGAGCTAAAAGAATGAATGTGGTCTTATTTATTTTTGTTTATGTTTCTGTTTACTTTTACTTTTACTTCCATTGGCCTTTTGTTTATTTTCTTGTATTGCTGAACAACTGAAAACATGAAGTTGCCTTTATTCATATTTATGTTGCACAATTTTGTTAATAGTTCGGCCCCACAGAAAACTTTTCTATGAATCTGCTGCTGATGTAATGTTCAAAATGCATTTAACGCATGACGAATAAATACAGATTATGTAAAGGAGAGAGAAAAACAGAGAAATGAAATCGAGGAAGTACTAGACATTCAGTAGGCCATGGTTGTTTATTTTATTGTGTGATTATAGTAGTTATTTTTTCCCCCTCTGTTATATCTTGTATAGTCATTTTTTAACTTCTGTTATTTCATTTGATATTATAACATTCTATCACTTAGGAGATTGCATGGTATATGGGCCTCAACCTTGGAGGAGTGAACATCAAGCGATTTGCTGATGGAGAGATTTACGTTCAGTTGCAAGAGAGTGTTCGTGGCTGTGATGTGTACCTTGTCCAGCCCACCTGTCCTCCAGCTAACGAGAATCTTATGGAGCTTTTGGTAATGATAGATGCTTGCCGTAGGGCTTCAGCTAAAAAATATCACCGCAGTTCTCCCATACTTTGGATATGCTAGAGCTGATCGAAAGGTTTGTCTTATGAGTTATGATATATGTTACCTTCTATAATGAGAAAAATGTTAAATTTTCATGCGGCTGATCTCGTTTCTTTTTGCTGTCACTAGACCCAAGGACGTGAATCCATTGCGGCGAAATTAGTGGCCAATCTAATCACAGAATCAGGTGCAGATCGAGTTCTTGCTTGTGATCTCCACTCTGGGCAGTCCATGGGTTACTTTGATATTCCAGTCGATCATGTTTACTGTCAGGTATGGTATCTGCTAAAACTTTCCTCCTTTTCTTATTATTATTATTTTTTATTTTATTTAATTATGATATTAATTATTTTTTCGCTTGGTTGCTTTTGTGCGAAAGCCTGTCATCCTCGATTATCTTGCGAGCAAGAAGATATGTTCCAGTGACTTAGTAGTGGTATCTCCTGATGTTGGAGGAGTTGCAAGAGCACGTGCTTTTGCCAAGAAGTTATCTGATGCACCGTTAGCTATTGTGGATAAAAGGCGTCAAGGGCACAACATTGCCGAGGTAGTTATAATTTCCATCTTAGCTATTGTTTTCATATTGTCTCATGTTGATATGTTCATATGATGTAAACAAATAGTCATTTTCTTGTCTGGATGAGATTAACTATGGAAAATGAAAAGACTGGATCATTAGATTCGTTTAAGATTACTTGGGAGGTTTTTCAGGAAAAAATGCATTCTCGGGTAACATAATATTTAATGTAATTTATACGCAATGGTGTTTTTGTTGTTGTCAGTTATCCTTCAATGCTTAATGAAAAGTTTCATATTGTCTGTCACTGTACTTCGATGATTGATACTAACCTGATTGAAGTGTCTTATGTTTGACTGTAGTTTCGTATTTTCTTCTTCGTTTTTCTTCATAAAGACAAAGGAATAATTGTCCACTTTTTTCAGGTTGTTGTCGTGTTTATAGAACTAGTGCGCAGTGCCTAGATAAATATTATCAACTGTAGTATTTTTTAATCAACGCTAGTAAGTTTCAACAATTTTGTTGTCGTGCTTTACACTCTCAGCTCTTCTCCAGTTTAGTGATGAAATGTTAGTAGAGGTGAGTTGAAGATGGCTGACGATAAGCAGGAAAGGTAGCTTGTAGGTTCTTCAACTTCAAAGAAGTAAATAGACATAATAAATTAGTTTCGTGATATATGTACAATTCATACTAACCGAATAATATTTTCAATTAATTTACCAGCTAAATTTGCACGTAAAATTTATGGTTTTTAGCAGCTTTTATAAAGGCAACAGCTTTTACAATTTTTAGCATTTCTCATTCTTACTCTAAAAATAAGCACTTCTTCAAAAGGAAATGCGTTCGCAAACATGTCTTATGTCTATAATGTATTTCTAACTGCTTAGTCCAATTTATACACGCGAACGACAAATAAGGATTTTCGCAATAATCACTATGATAACAATCATAAAGTAGTAGCCACTTCTAGAAATATGGTGACATCAGACTTAATCACTGAAAGTACACCTTTTCGAAGTTCCCATCTAAGGTTGCAGAAATGATGAACCATTGACGAGTCACCTCTCTAATGTACTGTTAACTATTTATGTTGAGAATCTCACTAAAGTATCTTTTCTAGCTTGCATTTTTCCGATAATAGTGAAAAGTTTCCTCCACATTACTCTTTTCTTAAAACTTAATAATTTGTTTCTCTTCGTTTGGCCCCACATCTTTTTATTTGTTGCAGGTAATGAATCTGATTGGTGATGTGAAAGGAAAAGTTGCAGTTATGGTTGATGACATGATCGATACAGCCGGTAAGTAGAACCATATCTGATTATTAGCAGTCGATTATTCAGAACTGCACAATATGTACGTTGTTATTTCAAAAGTTCCATTGTCATGCTATTGAAAGGTATAATCAGGGATATATTTTTGTAATTAAATTATTGAAAACTATTCCAACTCTTGTAATCAGGGATGAGTGTGAAAAGGTGAAAGAATGTAGTAGAACCAAATTTAACCGTACGAAAACTTGGGAGTCTTCTTTCAGTCAGCACTCTCCATGTTTAGAGAATTTAGCTTCTTTTCACGTGTAGTTTAATTTGCAGCTGATTCTGTTATTTTCTTTCTTTCAAGCCATGAAAGCTAAAATAATTATTCCTGGTTGTCATAGGAACTATTGCCAAAGGTGCAGCTTTGCTGCATGAGGAAGGTGCCCGAGAAGTTTATGCATGCTGTACTCATGCTGTTTTCAGGTATATGTGCAATCATTTGTTTTCTATGCCATATCTGCGTTTATCATGGATGCTTTTTTGATAACACCAAGTAAACTTCCATGTGCTGCCATATTTTTTTGGAATTACCCGTTTCCTTAAAATTGAATAACTTGAGCCAACAATTGCTGTTTATTATACATGGTGGTCTGATCTTCAAGCATCTTCGTTTAGGTGATGTCGTCCAGATTTGTATGACTTGATGCATTTGAATATCTAGCAAATCAAAATTTTACATACTCTTGAAAAACATTTTAAAAGTATTATTAATGTTGCAACTTTTACAGTATTTCTTATTATTTGACAATTGAATGTCCATTTCTGATTTCATTAGTACGTACCTTTACTTTCTAATACTACTAGTAACGTGGAAAAACTATAAACTACGAAGATGCTACCTGCTTCCTCGAGGAAATTTACACGTGTCATGAGATTCATCGTGCATGATGTTTTAGTTCATGTGGGTCAAATTCGTCTTCTTAGAACTGCCGAAAGAAGACTTAATTCATTTTGAAACCATTTTATTTTTCACCTCTACATAATCTTCAATCATTTGGAAGGCAAGCTATATTGAAGAAAGAATTCTCGTGCTTGCGCATTCATAAAAGAATTTAATGTGTGGACGTGTTTGTTCGTTTGTGTTAGTACTCCGAGCACATGTTCATTCTTGCAGGAAACAGAATATATGAATTAGAACAGGGGTCCACTAGAATAAAACAAATAAAAGATATTACCCGACACGGTTACATTTGCTAGATGTTATTTGATCCTTAATTCTTCTCTCCAAAAGGTTACGCAAGAACCTTCAGTTTCTATTGCAGATCATTTGAAGTCTCTTATATGTGACGATGATGCATTTTGATTTTAAGCACCATATTATTATTATTATGTATCGAAAATAAAACGGTTTTTTCCGTTGTGAAATTGGTTAAAATCAAATATAATATATTAGTGATGTGGTCCTTTGACAGCCCCCCAGCAATCGAGAGGTTGTCCAGTGGCCTATTCCAAGAGGTGATTATTACAAATACTGTTCCTGTAATGGAGAAGAACTATTTCCCGCAATTAACAGTTCTATCAGTCGCTAATCTCTTGGGCGAAACGATATGGAGAGTTCACGATGATTCTTCTGTCAGTAGCATTTTCCAGTGAAGATCATCGATTTGCAAGGAATATGGATGGTGCTAACAAATTAGTTCTTACGTCGCCGATTGAGAGAGCTTATAGTGGGACTCTCTTCTCTATTGAATTCAAATTCATTATCTTTTTGTATCTGTAATTTATTTTCGCCCACACCGTGAAAACCACACACATGCTAAAGGTGCCGGGCCGATATATGTAGGAGTTTAAGAACTCGATGCCTGGCTGTAGTAGAACCACTTTCACATTGATTGAGCCAGAATATTGCTCTTCAATAAATTTGGGTGAATCATTTTCTTTGTGAAGAGAATGATTTCTGGATTAGCAGAAAGATAATTGTTTTTTGCTCTTATTGCAATGTATCGTATGTTGATTTTGCAGCTACTAAAAGTACTTAATAGCAGCACAAACTGATGTTTCTGCGGCCTAAACTTTGGTAACATAATTGATTCCTGTATGTAACAGGATTTGAATTTAAAATAAAAATAAACATTATTATTATTATTATTATTATTATTATATATATATATATATATATATATATATATATATATATATATATATATATATATATATATATAGGAATGGTGAATGGGATCTTATGTTGTGTTTCACAATTATTTCGTATCAGTCGAGTTTGATACTAACGATAAAGCTCGTTGGTATGTGAATTTTAGTTTCTAACTTTCAAAGCTGAAGATATTTGAGTTTGAGCATACCAAAACTCGGCTAAATGCCCCGGTTGTCACCCATAATTACACACACAATGATACTCATATATTTTATTCAACAAGAAAAGCACTTCAAATCTAATTGTTGATTAATCGTTACAGATGTCTTAGAACCAATAGTCATTATCTAATAATGGATCTTTCTGCTCTAATACCCTATCATAGAGTTATCAGTATTTATCGTATCAACTCTATTTCTATCTAACGGAATGCTATTGGATCAAATGACAAAGACATTGTTAAGAAAGTATGGCCTTTTCCGGATGAAATGAAAATTGGATTCATGTAAGAGCACAAATATTTTCCAAAGTAACTTGCATTCACCCCCACAAACTATGATTATTTGTTAACTATAGCCCACACATTTGAAATTTGACATCCACCTCCCTATATTAAGTTCATATAGCCTATGTAGCACGGGAAAACGGGAAAACAGGAAAACAGACACGTGAAAACGGCATGTTTCAAAAAATGGGAATACAGGAACTTAGGAGAAACGTGAAAATATTAAAAGTAAATAACATATTTATAAATATGCTACATAAACATACATAAGTTTTTATTTATATATAAATTCATTTTATATATTTCCATACAAATGTATTGAAAATAAATATTATTATCAACTATTAAGCTACAATTGGTCATTAAATTATGTAAATAATTAGGGAAGCAACAAAAATATTTGTAAATTTCATATTCAAATATGTTTCTAACTTTTTAAAAATTGTAAAATGGCCCATACAGTATCCGACAGATGTCCTCGAGGGTCGGATACAAAACACATCTGAGACGCGGATACGTTAAGAAATTTAGCATATAGCAACCATGCTCATTTAAAATTTTTGATATCCACGTCGATCTCTTAGACTAAATTAAGGTCATTTAGCGACCATACCATGGCGACAACGATTTAACTCGCCACGTCCCGTCCCGGATTTACCGGGTAATCCCCACTCCGTTGCTAATGGGGCGGGTATGGGTTTTAAAAATTTCACCCGTAGCGGGTACGAGTTTGGAACATATACATCCTTACCCGCCCTGTATCCAATCTGTTTATATATTTTTATTACTTTTATATATTTTTTATATTATAAAATACTAATTTTAAAAGATATTTTAATTAAATAAATTATTAATATAAACAAAAATATATTTTCTTACGGGTCGGGGGCAACATTTGTACGGGGAGGGGATGGGTTTAATAAAATCAAACCCGTAATGGATACGGGTGGGTATGGGGAGACTTTTATACGGGGCGGGGCGAGTTTAATAAAATCAAACCCATAACGGATACGGGTGGAAAATTTTGCTAGCGGGGCGAGTGCGGGTTTTCCAAAAGCCACCCCGTACCCGCCCCATGACCATCCCTACTGTCATAGGCGTTTCTTTCCTCAAAAAAATTTCGTCCGTGCGGCCTGATTTGCCAATTCGAATCATTCAAGCCTTCCTCTCGATTATCTTCATACAAAACGCACAAACATAAGTTTTTTAAGGTCAGTGTAAACAATAACCACGAGTATGCAGCGGAAAAACATCACACAAGCACAGTTACGGGCAATGCTTAATCGTTATATGAATTCCCCACAAAGAATACAAAGGAGACTAAGGGTGCACACACAGGACCTCATTCAGAATGCCCACAATGGCAATCTGAACTCTCTAATACGAGATGGGTCGGATTTGTGCACTCAAAGCTATATAAATACAAGGAAGAAGGTATTTTTCTCATAAAACTACCTAGGGACACTTGGCAACACACTAGTCTAACACTTGGCTAACTATTACAAGTAAAAAGGGGCAGTTCCGCATGCTTTCCAAGCCTCAACCGCTCTGCAACTTCCCTCAAAACCGCCCACATGATAGGTTGTCGGGGCCTGCCTTGCTCAGGCGCGCCCGCGCGCGCACCAACAGCCCAAAACAGCCTGGCCGGTTACTAGGCAGCCCGTCTGCCTTGCCTTTTCCGGACACTTTGCTTGCCTTGCCAATCATTTGCTAGTTCTTTACCCACATTGTCATTGACACACACGCACATCGGACTGTCTTCCTTGACTTGCCAACCGGTCGTGCCAACTTGCCCACACTTGTCAAGTCGTGGTCGATTTTCTTCGAACGTTTGTTTGATCAAGTTCTCGGTCACATGCCGATTACTTCCCACGCTTGTCCGCCTTCGCTGTCGAGCAACGCCCGTGCCAACCACAAGTACTTTCGATCACCGTTCCCACTTGAATCAAGCCGTTCCTTGTTTTCTTGGACAAACACCCCAAATATTTGCCCAACACTCGACCACTCATTAACCGATTGTGTGGCTGTATTGTGTCAACCCTTGCTTGACACCATTTCTCGGCCATGACTTGGCCACACTCGACTCATAGCCGATGTTACCGACTAAGGGGGTAACAGACCTCCCCCACCAACGGTGTTCGACGCCCTCGTCGAACCGAAAACATCAGCTTCAGCTTTCCCTCCGTTCCACTTGTCTTGCCACTATACCCGATTGTGCTTCATCAATAACACAACATCAAAACTCAAATCCCAAGTCTGATCCCACGAACTTTCCACAAATTCTTTCGCCCTTGCGGAAAAACGAATGCGAACCACGTTCAAACAGCAACACCACACCACACATGAAAATGCTAGTTTTTAGCATAACTAACATTTTATCTCGATTGCCCCATCAATCAAGAAAGGAGACCTGCAACTCACGAAAATCACCCAAAATCGGCTTCAATTTCATCAACAACAAAAACCAACCAAACAAAAACCCAACAGGAAACACAAATTCAGAAGATACCACATTTCGAACCAAAGAATTATGCCACACAAGGCAGCAACTTGGAATAAAAGTAAGGCCACATTTCCCATTCATAAACCCAAATGAATGCCTCAACTTGCCTTCGGCCCTTGTCTCATTTCTCGGCAATGCACGTACAAGCAAACCCGCCCGAGAATTCACCGTCTTGTTTCCAACGGCAACAATTAGACTCGATGATCCCTCGTCGTTTGATTCTGCCTCCACTTGCACCGCAATCAACAACACTGATTTCTTTCCCGCCTTTGCTTTAGTTACGTACGAGCATTCAACAAACATGGACACTCTTCGTCCATAATGAACAACTCTCTGAGAAATGGTATCACCGCAGCCTTAGCAGCAAGTAGGAACTCTTGCCCCAGTATCACATCGAAATCGTCTAGTGGTACGGTAGCCAATCCACATTGCACTTTCCAAGAACCGATCACTAAATCAAAATCGGTTTTGCCCTTCACCGGCCCCGCCTTTGAATTTACAGCCTTAACTTGACTTGTCTGTTTTGAGAGAGACAAGCCCAGCTTCTTGACTTTTCTCTCGGCAACGAAGTTATGAGTTGCTCCCGAGTCAACCATCGCCTTCACTTCTTTGACATAAAGCATCACCGTAGCATACATCAAGCCCTTGGTGCCGTTGGGTGTCTTGTCCACGACCAAAGCACTCAACAACTGAATCGGACTCGCACGCCTCGCCTCGTCCGACTCTTCCTCACTATCCGACTCCCGCATCAAAGCACTCAACTTGCTCCTCTTAGGTCATTCCCTCATCCGGTAAAAAATCCTTAATAATGATAATTTCGACGAGATAAATGTCAAAATATTATGTATTTGGGGTGGGATTGTCAATTAAGTATAAGTTAGAGGTAGAAAATCAAAATTAAAGAGTTGATCCGGATCTAGGGTTTTAGACGCCGCACCGCACCGAAGGCCCATTTGAACGTGTCTAGGGTTTTATTTCGAACAACCCAATAACGAAACCCTATAAATACCCCCTTTCTCACTCTAGTTCATTCATCCCACCTCCGCAGCTCAATCTCAATTTCAACAATCTCCTCAAAATAATTTCTTATTAAATTATAGATTCAAATAAATATTTAAAAAAAATCAGCAGTGATGAATAATTATTTTTGTGCCGGAGACGCTAGCCGTCGGTGATGGCGCTAATACCTCTAAGAAGTTCTGAGCTTTACCCTTCTTTCCCTCTCTCTCTCTCTCTCTATATTTTTTTTTACTTTTAATTTTTAAATAATTTTTTTAAATTATATTTGCGAAGTGACGATTAATTCAAGTCTGTCAATCCACTGATTTATTGTGAAGACAAAATTGAATCCCGACAGGTTCTGATCGCTCTTTCTCTCTCTACATTTTTTTTCAAAAAAAATATATTTTTATATTTAATTATTAGACAAACTTTATGATTAATTATTTGTGGGTAAGTGATGAATATATTTTGTCAAATGGGTAATTTGCATCTGAATTTTTCTATGTTGCTAAAACACCTTGGAGAACTGATGCCCTTTATTCAATCGTAATCTTTCTTATTTGTGATTAATTATAATATAAAATTTATATTAATTATTTTTGATATATTGGATTTTAATTTTGTATATACTTTTTTGTGGGGGTAAATGATGAATCTTTTTGTCAAATGGGTAATTTGCATCTGAATTATTTATGTTGCTAAAACACCTTGGAGAACTGATGCCCCTTCATCCTCTATATTTTTCTTTGCTAAAATAAATGCTACATTCATTTTATTCTTTTTTAAATAAATTTAAAGTTTCTTTTAAGATATATAAATGTTTTTTGTAATTATTTAAAGTTTCGACCAATTGGAATATATTCAGTGTGAATTTTAATATAGTAAATTGGCAATACCATTGCGAATATGCGATTGGGTTGGATTGTAATACCCCTGTCTTCTTTTCACTACAATTCTCATTTTTTTTTAATTGTTATTTTTTTTTAATTTTCTGATAATATATTTTTATTTCTTGTTTCTTGTTTTTTTTAACTTTTTTTTTTTTGCCGTTAGGTGTATTAATTAACTATGAGCTGAGGCATATTTCATTAGAGAATTAATTATTAAAAGGCTGCGGCTATATGAAATACTCATTCCACTTGTGCAAGACCAAATTAAAGAAAAATTCTAAAAAAATCTATTTTATTAAGATGGAATGACAAGTATGCCCATAAATTAAATTGGCTTTTTTTTCTCATGTAAGACCAAATACAAATAATGAGAAAAAAACAAAAATCGACACCAAGGTGTCGAAAAACTATGCTACAAATCGACACTTAAGCGTCGAATTTCATAGGTAAAAATCGACATTGACATGTCGAATTTATAGCACAAATTCAAATGTCGAATTTTAGACCTCAAAATCGACATCTTAATGTCGAATTTATACCTCAAAATCGACATCTAAATGTCGATTTTTACCTGTAAAATTCGACCTGTACATGTCGAATTCGTTTGCGCGGGATTTTTTTTGGAAAATCGATATTCTAGCTAAAAAAACCCATAAATGCATACATTCTTGGGTTCTTCCATCGTAGAATCTTCTATTTTGATGTCTTCTGACTCCATACTTGCCATCTTTGTAAGATTTGTTGAGTTTTGATGATTTTGAATTTCTAGGTTTTGTGGGTTAATGGAGGAGGAAGGAGAAAGGTCTTGTGGGTTTTGGAAGATGGAGAAGATGAGAGTTGGTCTTGTGGTTTTGTGGTCTTGTGATAGGGTTTTTTGTGTTTTTGAATTTTTGGTCTTGCATATTTGGAATTTTTTATTTTTTTTAATAAATAAGGGTATTATAGTATTTATACATTGAAAATTTTAATTTGGTCTTGCACAAGTGGAATTAGTCTTGCATATAGCCGCAGCCTTATTAAAATTGTTGTTGAAGAATGTAATTGACTACTAAATGTAAGAATACCGTAAATGTAAATCCAACACAATTCAACAACCAACCGGAAAGAGTAACAAAACACAATTAAAAAAAAACAAATGAAAATTAACCAATTTTTACAAAATAATAAATATGCAAAAAATGTATTTGATTTATACAAATTGGATTATGGCCAATGACCGAAAAAAAAAACACCATCTCCCCAAATTCGTCTATGCATGGCAAAATTCGGAATTAGGTGTGTAAAACGGAGTTTTTATTGTTGGTGCCAAGGTTTTAAATACGAAATACAGTTTGTCGATTTTTTTTGAAATTTTCTAAATTTCCGAAAAAATTGGAATCGGATTTCATTTTCTAGATTCCAAAAAAATTTGAATTGGAATTGGAACTTATAAAAACACTTGCGAAAAAAATTGGAAATTTTCTGGAAAAGTGTTTTCCGATTTGATCGCCATCCCTATAGCGAATCAATAACCAAATATTCAATTTTTTTTAAAAAAATGTAATAATTAACCTTAATTGATTATTGAACATAGTTGATTAAATGTTGATTGGCTATTGAATATAGTCGATTAAAACTTAAAATAGTTGATTACTTGTCAAGTCTGAGTGATTTTCTCTCCCCACACCATCTTCTACTCTATTTGCTAAAAAAACCTTAGATCTACCCTCTTCATTGTCACTATATTGCCGCCACACCACACCATAACTATCCCCACTACCGACACCACAATAAACACCGTCTAATTTCCACCCACATGGAGATTGATCTCCTTCTCCAACGACAATAATAGATCGACTTTCACGACGAGAAGTGACTGTTTTTGCTTCGGGCAGCTCGCTGAGCGTCGCCATGATGTGATAGAAGATAGGGGGCGCCAACAATTTCTCCTCCGACCACCTGCTCCGACGAGGGAGATGAATTTGGATAGGAAAAGGAATAAGAGAAAAAAAAAAAAACCAGAGGAGAAGAGAGTAGAGGGACGAAACGGAAAATAAAAGAGAGAAAATAATAATGGGATTAGGGTTTGGGCGGTATATTGGGAAATTTAAATTTGTGAGGAATGCTCTACTAAGGAAAATAGATTTTCTCAAATTATTATTTGGAAGGGATCTAGCTCACATGATTTTTCCAAAAGAGGGGGTGCTAGTGCTACTAATCTTTTATTATAACAAAAAAAGGTTTTTTCACGAAACCCTAAAAATAGTTTTTCTAAAAATAAATATTGTTTTGTGACTTCACAATTTTTTTACGAATATTAACGACTTCACAATTTATTTTTGGCTATTAGGTAATTTTAACCGATCAAGTAGTTGTGTTCTCAACAATCCCGACTTCTTTTGCTCATGCATCAATTATCATGGCGTTTATTCTATTTGTTTTACTAATCATGTGATTTTTCAATTTCATAAACTTATTTTGTGTCACTTTCCTCCATTTTTTTATATTCTTTACATGTTACATTTCATGTTATATAATTTTTTTTTTTATAATTTTGCTTGATCTCGATGAAAACAGCTAGGTTCTGATTCATTGGAGGGACAATTTCATCAATTCACAAAGTATTTGGAAAAATAGAAACAATAAAAATGATAAATGAAAAAAAAAAAATTGGGCTGCGAACTTGATATCTATTTCTTCCTGTCGACACCATGGATCATAAATGCCTTATTTAGAGGGGCAAAGTGAACTTAGAGGGTGTTGCGAATAGGCTTATTATGCCCCCCGGACCCGCTCTTTCGCTTGCTGCAAGAAAAGGGTAGCCTATACGCAGTTACATCTAAAGTAGATGATGAGGTCTCCTCTCCTCTGTATGGAGAG
>NW_012192876.1:468270-509810 GCF_000504015.1 Erythranthe guttata | reverse complement strand
CAGTTCGATTTCTTGTTCTAAGGATTTTGCATTTTCGATTTGTTTCAGTAACATAGTTCATGTATTAGATGTAACTGTGACAATACTCGATAGAGTTGTTGACCCATCACGCTGACTTTTCCCACGTTTAAGAGTGCAGGTGACTCGAAAGAGAGCTTTTATATTGGACCTCTTGAAGACATAACATCACATGGATATTTGAATCAGTGGCCACCAGAGGGTATTTGAAGTTTGCATTTATATTTTTTTTTCTTTTTCTTCTTTTTTTTATATCTTTTTTTTTCGTTTTATTTTCGTTGTTTTTGTGGGAGGGGTTTGATCCTTAAATGGTAAATTGGATAACGAGTCCTTTTTGCTTTACAAGAACACAACTTTTTTTCCAGCACTCCATGTATCCATTACCTTTCTTCTATGTTCTTTTTTATCCTCATAAACATTGTATTCAATCATAGTTTTTCGATTTTATGGAGAATAGACGTCGATAGCATGTGTGGAGAAAATCGATTGCTTGGTTTTAGGAACCTTTATATTTAGAGTCTTGGTAGTTAAGGTTCTCTTCTTTTTCCGTGGATGCATTTTTGATTGGATTAACGAAATTTGAAGTTTTCTTCATTTCCACTGTCAATTAAATTTAGGATTTTCATATGTAATGAATTGTGTTTGAGTTCTTGATTCCAATTACGCGAACAATTTACAATTGTACCCTTTTTTTAGGGATCTTCAGAGGTTTTGCCAAGCTGGAGGTCCACCATGGAAGATTATTATAAGCAAGTCTTGTGAGTCTTATCCAAGTGCTGTCACATTGTACTGTTTTCATACTTGTGTAGACGATCCTTAATATTTAATATATCCTTTGTGAAATGTGGTTGATCAATTTGCAATATTCTGGAATCGAGCATCTCCTTATCTGTTCATTGGCTTGTGTTGGATAGAAAATCTCCTTACTTTGCATTGCCACTTCACAATGAAAGTTATCTCGATATAAAGCATGTTCGAGTTTGACTCTTGATATGTCTTTGTTACTTCACTATTACTACTTCAAAATGAAGGTTATTGATCTTTACTAGAACCATGTGGAAATTGACTTTAAATCGTTGCATTTCCTTACAACTTTGGCAATGTAAGATGTTTTGTATGTTTACATGGATTAAATTTATTCTTGGTTGAAATGGAACATTCTGAATATTTTCCGGTTTCACGTGTTAGGAGTGCTGGTGAAAGACTTATCTCATTGATCGCATTAGCACTGGACTTGGAGGAGAATTTCTTTCATGATGTCGGTGCATTTAATCCACCAAATGGTTTTCTTCGGTTGTTACACTATCCAGGTTAAAGGAAAACATTAACCATCTTTATTTATATTGCCTTGAGTTTTACCTTAAAGTACGTTGCAAAAAATTACCTCGTTGGAATCACCACTTAGAGCCTGTTTGGCTAAGCTTATAAGCTCCTAAAAATATCTTATAAGATGTTTAAGAGCTTATAAGCTGTTTAAAAGTGTCTGGTAAAAAAAATTAGAAAAGATCTTTGTTTTTTTTTTAATTAAGCTGTTAGGGAGCATATAAGATGTTTTTAAAAAAGTACCTCCACCCCACCTTTTTTCTTTAAGATCTTATTTGATTATTTACTAAAACACTCAAAATACAAAATTACCCTCAAATTCTTTATTATATTACATGAATACTAATAACATTCATATTTTATCAAAACAACGTATTCTTGCAATCAAGATTAATTATTAGTTAAAATGTAATTATCATAATAATTGTAAAAAAAATGTTCTCTATTTACATTCTATATGTATATAAAACACCCGAATATTCATATTATTTCAATAATAAATTATATATTTCTTTTATCTATAAAAAAAATTACATTTCTTTTACAACCTTTATTTTATATTAATATATTAATTTTATATTAATGTTTTTATTTGAAAAATTAATTTGTAAATATTATAATAATATATTAGGAACAAAAGTATTTTAGTCAAATAAGTTTAATAGTTTAATGGCGTCACGTAGTCATTATAGCAATAAACAGACCTTTTATTTCCAAACACCTGAACAACTTATAAAAACTAAAAGTAACTTATAAGCTATATATCCAAACACCTTAAAAAGTAATATTTAAAATAAGATCTAACAGCTTATCAGCTCCTAAAACATCTTATCAGATGTATGAGCTTATAAGATGTTTTAAATAAGCTTAGCCAAACGAGCTCTTAATGCAGACAGAACAGAAATAGTATTTGCATGTCAATTTCTCTTCGTAACTTAAAAGTTTGAGGTTAAGGCCAAATATTATGAATACCAAGTGGATACTGTATATTTAAATGAGTTCGTCTTTCTTTTCGTCTTGTTGTACAGGTGAATTGAGTTCATCTAATGAGGAAATATACGGTGCTTCTGCCCATTCGGACTATGGGATGATAACTCTTCTAGCTACAGATGGCGTTGGCGGACTTCAGGCATGTCTACTTAACTGCTCATTCAATTTTTTGCCGACCAACAAATTTTCAATTTCTTATTTAATTTAATTTTATTTTATTTTTTCCCGTTGACAGGTATGCAAAGAAAAATTGAAGAAGCCACATGTGTGGGAAGATGTGCAACACATCTCCGGGTATGTTCATAATTCTAGTTTACATGTCAATTGAATATTGTTTCCTGCATTCGATACTCCTTGAACAGTCTTTTTCTCAACTTTTCACCATCACGACAAATAAATCATCTGCTCGATTTTTTGGCAATTGAAACATAGACATAGTAGATAAATCTAATATCTTCTTATATATTTAATAACTAAAAATGAATAAATCCTACTCAGTTACTTAAATTCTTTTAGTAATGATGAAAGTTATAGCTGCTATAATTACTTTGAAGTAATTTGTTTTCAGGCTTAGTAAAGTGTTGCAAAAGATAACCAGAATGACTATTGAGAATGTGAATGAGTCGGATAGGGGCTTTTGTGATAATGAAGTTTCTTATCAAGTCTATGACAAACTTGTCTTGGATATAATTTTTTTTTTAACCATTTCAAAAGAGAGATCTTTAATTTTTATAACCATCATGTCTTTTTTTCAACTGCAGGGCTTTCATTGTCAACATTGGCGACATGATGGAACGATGGACGAATTGTCTGTTTCGGTACTGTATCACTTAAAACACATGAAAACCACTTTTCAGATACTATGTATTATATCTTTACGATGGGGGATTATTTGCTCGTAGTTGATTTCAGCTTTTGTTTTTAGAAAACAGTGGAATTTTTTTATTTATGTGTTCTCTTTCCATATTGCTGGATTTTGCAGGTCAACATTGCATCGAGTGATGCCTAGAGGTCAAGAAAGATACTCGGTAACTAGTTGTTCTTGTTTGACAATCCATCTTTTGATTAAACCTTTGGTTATAAAAGCTTTGCGTTCAAACTGATACTTTTTAATGTGTAACTAATAAGTTAAACTATCTATAAATCAAAAGCGACTAACAATTGCAAACAAAGACGATATTGCTACGAGACCATGTTCGTAAAAATGGACTACGACACTGAATTTAGTTCACAAATATATAGAGGAGGAAAGACGAAAAGATAAAATGAAATTCCTTGAAGAAAAATCTGTATTTCCTAGCTCGGTTTTCATCGGTAGTAATTGCTCGTATTGAAAAATTCTGACGATGGCTTTCTTTCGATTGAATTAGGCGGCTTTCTTCTTAGATCCTAATCCAGATTGTGTGGTGGAATGCTTAAAGAGTTGCTGCAGTGAGTCAACTCCTCCTAGGTATGGTCAGAAAGTACTCTTCTTGCACCAACATAACATGTTACTCTAGTTAAAAATTAAATGTATTTATCGTTTAATTTGCCTCAGCTTGTCTAGCTATTTAAGTGGTAGTACTTGATTGAAGCCGACTTCGTTGAAATATAATAAATAAATAGAGATAATCATTCTATTATTCTCATTGAACAGAATAATGTAAACAAATTATATGCATTTATATAATTATATTAAGAAGGCTAACATTTGAAATAAATTAGTAGTTTGCTAAATAGTAGTATAATTAATATCACAATATAAATGTTATTTTATTTATATTATATACTCCCTCCGTTCCTTATTAATAATCGTTTTTAGCTTTGCACAAGTATTAAGAATCTCAATAAATGTGTCTTAATTTTAGGAAAAACACATTAGAAAGACTAAAATAACCTTGATCATTTAATGAAGTGTCAAGAGAGTTAATACTTAAAGTTGAATTAATAAGGTTAAAAAAGGAAAAATTGCATTTAATGCAGTATTGGAAATATTAAAGTGACAAATAATATGGAACGAAATATTTTTAAAAAAGGCAGTTATTACGGAACAGAGGGAAGTATATAATAGACTATGAATGCTTTAAGTTTTAATTTTTCATATTTATTTTTAACGTGCATCGAAGCTACTGAATGTTAGTGTTGGCTGGATTAAAGTGTGGACTCAAACAAGCCATGTTTGCCCAATCCCTTACGTTTGTGCGTGTTTGTGCATTGCAGATTTCCACCAATACGCAGTGGTGAATACCTAAACGAGCGCTTCAAGCTTACGTACGGTGCAGGAAACTAGTCTAATTAAAATGAAGGTTTATGACTTGGCTTTACTCAGGTGAATATATATTGCTACTATTCCAACTTGTGTTAAATTCTCTCAAGATATTGAATACAGGCACCTAAAACGTGTATCTTATTCCTAAAATTTATTTTATTGTTGTTCAGTTTTAGTTTGATGAGTTATATGTTTTATGATTGTGTATTCTACCTTTTCAGTTATGCTTAAATTATTTATTGAAAAAAGTCACAATTTATCAAAAATATTTCTAGCAAATGGAATATTCCATTAAAACAGATTCCGTTAAAGTTAGCATGGGCACGATGATGAGATGGATTATAGTGATGAGGGATGAAAATGAGACAATTAAGACATGAGGGACTAAAGGGAGACTAAATGTGAAGATGAGGGACCATTAATGAGATTTGGCCTAGAATTTTTGACACTTTGCACTCTCGGAAAAAAATAATAGCACTTTGCACCTTCGAAACACAATAATCATGTATTATGCACCCGAATGAATTTATATAGCTAATGATATGTTTAGTGGTAATTTTTTTAGGATGCCAAATGTTTAAATCTTTTTTTTCTCCTTATTATTTATCAATACTTTTGAAATTGTAAAGTGCAAAAATAAAAACTAAATCTCATCAATATATTAAAAAAAAAAAGTTCACAAAAGAATATTCAAAATCCTTCAGCTGTTTCGGGAATCAAGTTATTTGAAAATTATATTTTCTTCTAAAGATTTCCACCAAACATTTCCATGAATTACAATAAAAGATCCATCAATCGAATAATTTAGTAAGATTTATTCTTATTTGTACGAAATTATAGTTTTTTTTTCTTCAGTAATTCATTATGAATTTGATTTTTTTTTATAACGCTTGCATTATTACGTTGGAGGTAGAAGAACATTTATTTTGCATCCTGGAAATAAAAAAACCAATAAAAATTGAAATTACTCTTATTAAGTTTAAATATTCTATTCATGCACTGTGAATGAATTTTTGTAATAAAAAACCAATAAAAATTGAAATTACTCTTATTAAGTTTAAATATTCTATTCATAGTGCACTATGAATGAATTTTTGTGTTTCGACCGTGCAAAGTGCTACTGATTATTTTTAAGGGTACAAAGTGCCAAAATTGTTATATTTCAAAGGGTGCACAATGTGATTAAGCATTTCGACAACTATGAGACAGTTGATTTATTATTTTTTTGGTGATTAGACCAAATTTCAGGAGACGTAGCCAATATGTAATTTTGCAGCATGAGAAACATAATATGGCACGGCACTACTTGCAATTGTATATTTCCATGTAAGAAAGAATCTTTGCAGCATGCTCACTGCATCTTTATCAATCAAAATCACAGCACACTCAGTTCCAACACCTTTCGGCGCGACACGACAAAAACGCGCTCACAAATTTTGTTTCCATCTCTTTCAAAATTGAGTGATGCACCATATGTGTTACATACATAAACCGACCTACTCACTATCGCAATTGCTAGCAATCTAAAGTCGATATTCTTCTGGTTGCTCGAGATCAATGTCTGGATAAACTACCGCGCTAGAAAAGTTAAGCGCTTTTTGGAGCTTGCGTTGGTTAAATATCTCTACTTCAACCAAGAAAGTCGAACTAACAGGCCGATGGTCTGATAGCCTTATCTCTGATCTCTTGTAAGAAAGTTGTTTTATCCCTTTTCCAAACCAAAGTATTCGGTCACACCTGCATTAAACAACCGCGCAAATTTCTTGAATTAGTCGAAATAATGGTAAGAATTAGCGTCTTCAAATTCAAAAAAGGCCAATAAAGGAGACATTATAACATGTAATTTGTTTTACCATGCTGGGGATCTCTTCTTTTCTCCTTCTCTTGGGTTTTGACCAACGTATATATCGGAGTTGACCTCATACTTGTACGTCGGTGCGAAATTAATCACCCCTTCTCTCCATCCGTCAAAAACATGCCCATCTCGTAGTTCTTTACTTAACTGCAATTATTTTCCCTATATTAGATTATCTCTTCGCAAATTATTGATTTACTTTAGGAAAAAAAAAAAAAAAAATCCTTTTTGGATGTTTGGAAGTTCATTCATAAAAGAGAACTAAAACCTGTCTCCAAGAAAAATTCATTAACGATTAGGACGACAAATTATCCACTTTTGAACCATAATTAATGGCTTACTATTTATACCTGATCACCGTTGAGAAGCTCAGCCCACTGCTTCTTGTCGACAAGTTTCCTTACATCTTCGTCCAACATATTTATGCGGTAATTCAAATCTCCAAACCAGAATATCTGACTGTTCATAACAACAGTCGGCTCATTAGAAACTACGAAAATAATAATTCTAAAATACGTTACGTCACAATGAATTTAAGTTTAAATTTTCAAAGAGTGAGGTATATTCAACATTACTATTTAGTGCACTTACTCATGAGATGGAATGGTCTGTGGCTGATCAATGTCAAAAACGGATGAAAAATGGGTCCGTTTTATAATTTCGAGAACATCAGAATTACGCCTTTGTTCAGCACCACGCTTCTCACCGGAGGTTAGATGCGAACAAACGAAGCACAAACGACTTTGGAATAGAGACATACTCACGGAAACCGATCCCTGTGCAGAATCCATAACAAAATCGTAAATTAGGGCCCGTTTGGCTACGCTTATTTAAAACATCTGATAAACTTCTACATCTTATAAGGTAACCTCTTAGATCTTATTTTAAAAACGGTGAAGGTACTTTCTTGAAAACAACTAAGAGGATGTTTGGCTAAGCTTATAAGTTGTTAAAAAAACTTGTAAGATGTTTAAGAGCTTATAAGCTCTTCTAAAGTGTTTGGAAATTTTTTTTTTAAATATAAAATTTTTAAAAATTAAGCGGTTAGAAAGCAAATAATTTAAAAAAAAAAAATACCTACATCCTACCTTTTTATTTAAAATCTTATAATGAGTAAAACGAGCTCATAAGTTCGTTATCCAAACACTTTAAAAATTAATTCTGAAAATAAGACGTAACAACTTATCTTAAAACAGTTTATCAGTTGTTTTAGCTTATAAGTAAGTTTAGCCAAACGGGCCCTAATGAACTCTTTGACAACTTTTTTTTTTGAAAAATTAAAATCTTTTGAATTTTTTTACCGGACAACTTGTAATAGCTTATAAGCCGTTTTGAAGAATAAGCCGTTTTGAAGAGCTTATAAGGTTAGCCAGACAGCTGTAATCAGAAGCTTACCTTGTTACCCATGTAGCCCATAAGCCCAACTCCAACTGGAGAAACTTTCAAATTGTTGATATGTCGTCTTAACCTTCTGTGCACCCACACAGATACATATATTCCAACCATCTGCTTACTCACAACTCGTACGTACATCCGATTCGACTCACCGATTTCATTTCCATTTCTAGAATCTCCCATCTCTGCAAACGAATCTCTCTCCTCACCGAATATTCTGTCCAACACCATTTCATCATCATCATCATCATCAAGCAGAGAATCCACAACAGCTTCTTCTTCTTCTTCAACAACTTCGTTTTCTCGATCCATGCTATTACAGAACATCAACCCTAAATTCCCGGAGCTGGAGTGCATTCTCCTCAATCCCGAACCACCGCCGAACGATGTGTTCTGATTGGTGAATCCAATCCTCGCCGAACTGCTTATCGCTCGTCGGAATTTAGGTCGGGAAGACAGGGATTGCGACGCTGCGTCGAGTGATTGTTCCGGCCAGTCCAATCCGCCGCCGTTGGAAATTCTAGGGTTAGCTTCGGCGATGGAATCTTCCCGGAATATACCTAGCGCCGGAGTTGAATCGGCTTCTTCAGCCAATCTATCGGAAGCGGAGGAAGTTCTGAACACCGGAGATGGAGGCGCGCTGAAGCTCTTGTGCCTGATTTCAGGTTCCGATGATTTATTCAATGTTTTCCGAATTAGGGTTTCCCATTTGGGGATTGGTCTTCTGTTTTCTGCTCCTAGTACATTCCCAGCGTTCAAAGGTACCACCTCTTGAAAACTGTGTCACAATAATTAAATTAATTATTTAATTAAATATTAGATTGAAATAATTAATGATTTGAATTTAAGTACCCAAGGATGTATATATCTGCTGGTTCTTGCATACAAAGCCATTCGTCGATGTCGAGGTTGTCGTTGGGATGTATTCCGGCTACATTCCAAGTTCCGATTGTTACTCTGCACAATTACGAATCGAATTGGATCGAGACTTGAGTGAATAAATCGGCACGGTAGGTAAAGTTTGAAAAATAATTTATTGAGTTAGTTCTTACTGAGCCAAACCTCAATTCTTTCGTACTTATGTACTGGAGTCGCAGCGTTTCCGATTTTCCTCTCCGGTGTTTTAATGGTGTGTCTTTTGACGGTTTCCCTGGATTATTCAAAGAAATTCATGCTCGATAAATGGAACAACATTTGAAAAAAAAAGTATAATCTTTTCTGATGTTTCTCGATTATCGAATACAGAAAAGACATACGAAAATCGCGTAACTCCTTATGCATAGTTTTATGCGAAAATTCAGCAAAGATGAAATTAGTATACTCACTGCCCGTAGTCGATTGAAATTCGTGTCTTGTATTGACACGAGAGTCGTTCATACATTCGTCTTTAAGCGAGCAAGCTATAACAAAACGCAGAATTAGATTATCGATCTTCGGAAAAAAAATTAAATTATCGATAATTCAACGAATCGAACCCATACCATCATCCTCACTCTCGGTGTCACC
Organism: Erythranthe guttata; assembly: GCF_000504015.1. The sequence continues at coordinate 500,475 of NW_012192876.1, read as the reverse complement.
TTCGTCTTCACTAAAGTCGTAAACCTTCGGCTTTATATTCAGCCATTTCTTCATAACAATGGATGGCCAAAAGGGCTGCAAGAACAAAATCATTCACGAACAGTATATTACTGCATTAGCTCAAGCAATTAATTCGGCAGACGTAAAAAAAAATAAAAAAATTAAATGAGTCGTACCTCGGAGCGCTTTCCTCTTCGGGCTTTCATGCTAAGACTCTCTCAAGAATAAAGAAACCCTACAAATTAGTGGTAAAGAAACTATTGCTCTGATCAATTCTCTACGGAGTTTAAGAAATCGTTCGTTCGACGGAGTTTAATTGAAGAAATCGTTTACGTTTAAATACACGAATGTAGTAAAGGCTAGCTTCACCACAGAAAATGATTGTACATATAATTGTTAGGCAAAATGCAAGGAAGATTCGTACTTGAGACCAAACAATAAAAGACAGACGAAAAAAAAAAAGAAAAAAGAAAAGTAATGGTCAAGATTTACAGACATCCACTGGTCTCAACTTGCACTCAAAATTCTCTGATGGTCCTAACTCACTCCTAATAACAATATCTTGTCATTTTCATCTTTTTAAATCAATAGCCACGATTATATTATTGATAAATTAATACCCACATGTCATTTTCAATTAATCCCAGATATGTATCCTTCCAATATACTAAAATCTGACTGATTTATTAGTTTAAAAACATAAGGCGTTGACATCAACAGTATTAACCAGTATAATATATATATATATATATATATATATATATATATATACATGGGCAGTGGCGGAGCCAGAAATTGGAGACAGAGTGAGCTTAATATTTACGTAATTCGGGGGCAGAGCCGCGAGATTTTTTTTTTGATTCATTCATATAAATTAACACAAAATCACTAAAAAATTATAAACTTTAACTAATAACACATCATTTTTTTAGTGGGTGGGCTAAATTAAATTAATTGGATGGACTAATTACATATCGCTATAGTATTTAGTAGAATATTTTAGAAATTCACTGTAGGCCACCCTTGCCAAAAGGTGACTCCGCCACTGTATATGGATAAATAGCATATATGGATAAATAGCAGTTAACACCCTGTGGTTACAAGCTTTTGCAGATGACCATCATGTGCTCGTAATATCACCACATAACTCCCTTGTGGTTTATGGGGTAATTTTAGTTAATTTTTCTGTCAGTGTCAAACGTTAAAGTATTTTTTTTTTGCAGATGATCCTCTGTGCTTTCATTTTCTCATTTATTTTTACAAATAACCCCTTGAAGTTTGACACACGTGATTAAGTTTGACGAAAAAACTAACGGAAACTACCCTATAGATCACAAGAGGGTTATGTGCTGATATTACGAGCACAAATGAATCATCTGCAAAAGCTTATAACTAATGAGTTAAGTGCTATTTAGGCTATATATATCACTAGATTAGAAACACCCTCCCTCCCCATGCAACATTTGTCTGCTTGTTGCATGATTGCTATATACAGTACCACAATTACATATATTGATCTAATTTAATTTCCATGATAGATACGTTTGTAAGAGTGGAAATAGTTGGCATTGCAAAATGTAGTCGGCATAAAGTTGATGTTCTTTTTCAAATTCTTTTTTTAATACAATTTAAAAATCCATTATATATATCCACGTACACGTGGACATAGATAGGTCAAATAATAGCATGAGGATGATGGTATGGGTGAACTATATTGTGCCTTTTTTACATTATACAATGATCTCAATCAACCTCTTAAGTTAATAATTGTGGTATATATATGCATTTAATAATAAGAGGCAATTTGCCCTCAAATTTATTTTCTTTGAAGTTAGGATATCATATTTTTTTTGGTTTCGAATATAGTCCATCACTAGTCCTTTTATATAAATACTCTCGCAATTTTGTTAGTGAAAACTCCATCATACTTCTCGAATGTTACAAATCAAATGCCAATATGACGGTATTTTCCATTCAATTGAGTCAATTGATTTAAATCAGTTGACTCGAGGAAGGGCAGAAGTGATGGGGAAAAGAAATAATTGATTGACTAAAATAATTGCAAATCAATTGACTGGATCGACTGATTAGTAAGGATAAAAGGGCATGCGAGGAACTTAGAACATCTTCAATGCCAAATTCAATAAGAATACTAAAAATCGTAGGTGTCAATTACCAAATGTGAATATTAAAATTTTATCCATCCTCTTTGGCAGGATTGAGAATATTATCTACTGCATCTCCGATGCAACAGCAAAGATTCAATTTGTTTCCCTACAAATTATATGAAAATGATGAGTTGGCGCTTTAGAGATCCTCAAGATGACATTTCAATTTCAATTTCAATATGTCATTTTAAGAATTTCTAAAATCATAAGTGTCGCCCTATTGCCACATCATTTGAAGATTTTTCTTAAAAAAATGCATTGAAAATGATTTTTTTAACAAAAATCTCGAAATATATTATGTGTCATTCTAAGTATTACCGATTGAATTCAGCATTAGAGATAATTTGAGCTAAGATAAAAAAACATTAATCGAAAACCAAATGGTCATTGCCTCAAATTAGGCCGCCTAAGGGACGTTTCACTATTTTTCTATTTAATAAATTGTGGGACACGGCACATATGCATTCCATTTTAACTTATGTATTTCTCTCTAAACTCTTACCTTTTTACACCATTGGTTTTATCTAAATTATTTATGTACATAAATTAATGGCTTTAAAACAATAATTTTTTTATCCCATAATATATATATAACTAATATACATGTTGTGAATATTAAAATCAAAATCCAAATGAGTCCAAATTCTAAATATTTGTCCGTCAATGGAGCTATATTATTATCATTATTATCCGAAATAGGCAAGAGTCATTTGAATAAGAGAGGTTATAACTTCATCTTGAAACCCAAAAACGATAATATTTTCATGTTTATTTTGTTGCTTTTATATTCTTTTTTATATCTAGAATTTCTTCCAAGATTGTACCTTTATTGGAATAATTAATTATTATAGTAATATAAACTATCTTAAGCAATAAGAAAGCATGTTTTTTTTTTGGTCATTAGCAATAAACCCCTCATATAGATAATAAATGGTGATATGTTCACCCCTTCAATCTTTCTTTGTGATAGCCCCCTAGAATTTGTATTCCCAATTGTACCCTTATGTCAATTAGGATAATTAGTCTCAATTATTCCTTTTTTCTCTCTTTCCATAACAATAATCCAATTCCTAAAAATCTCCTTCTAAATTCCTAAAAATCTCCTTCCAAATTCCTAAAAATTTGCTACCAAATAAAAAAAAAATAACTTTTTTATTATTTTTTTATTTTTTATTATTTTCGGATTTTTTAGCCATTTTTCAATTATTTTTATTTTTTAATAAAAAAAATTTAATTTTTTTTTTAAATTTTTTTTAAACAAAAAATTGAATTTTTTTTTCTTGACAGATTTACAACTCCGAATATGACTATAGTTAAACATGACTATATATGTGACTATATAGACATATTCTTTCTTTATATTGCATTTTTTTATATTTTCAACTTAAAAATTTCGATTATATAATGTAGTATAGTCATGTTTACCAAATTATATAAAACAAATAAGATTCCCCTATATATTTACGAAAACAATCCAATCAAAATTCACACAAAAAATACCAATTTTGAATCTAGTTATTCGAATATGACTACAGTCATATTCATATTCGAATATGACTACAATCATATTCGAAAAATACATAAATATGACTATAGTCATATTCGAACATGACTATAGTCCTGTTATGAATTTTTTTTTTTGAAAAATACATAAAGATAGAAAAATAACGAAAGAGAGTCATGGGGAGTCGACGACAACGGCGATGGTGGCGGTGGTGAAGTAAAGAGAGTGAGAGAGGCGGCGACGGTGGTGGTGGTGGGGGACAAATCTGGAAAAAAAATAAAAAAAAATGAGAAAGATAACGAAAAAGAGAGAGAGAGTCTTACGTGGAAACGAATGAGGAGGCGGCGGCAACGAGCATGGTTGTGTACAAATTTATATATGTGGAGACGATGGTGGTGTAAAGAGAGAGAAATCGAGAGAAATAACGAACACGAGAAATAAATAAATCACTAATCGAGTGAATCAACAATAGTCATATTCGAACCAGAGTAGTCACGTTGATGCTGCTGTTTCAGATTTGGAGAGAAAAAAAAAGAAAAAAATCGAAAAAACCAGGGGAGGCGACGACAACGACGGTGAATGACAGAGAGAGTGGGGACGTGGCTACGGTGGCGGTGGTGGACAAATCTGGGAAAAAAAAAAGAAAAAAAAAAGAAGAAAAAATTGAGAAATCGAGAGAAAATGAAAAAGGAAAATCTCCATGTAACGCATCCGACGAAGGGCGGCAACGAGGTTGGGGAGGCACCGCCACCACCACTTGTACGGAGGAGGGCCTCCTGCATTAGGTTTCGGTCGACCGGAGGTTGAATGGTATTTTTTACTCCGACGGTGACGAGTGCACGAACAACCGTGGCTATGGTGAGTGGACTACGACGGTGGTGTAAAAACGACGAAGGAGGGCGTCGCGGTACAGATCTGGAGAAAGACAGAAAAAGAAAAAAAAAAAAAAAAAAGAAGAAGAAGATGATACATCGAGAACGAGAGAGAGAGGGGAGGGAAAGAGTGAAATAAATTATATCACGTTAAAAACCAAATCACATAAGGACACTTTAGTCTTATCATATCTGATTAGGGGTGTCTCACTAATTAAGAATGAAACTTGGGTGTAGGCAAAAGTCTCTAATAGTCAATTCGGTTTAGTTCAAAATATTTTCAATTTGAGGGGGTATTGCATATTTCCCCTTTTTTTTATTATTTTAGTATTAAGAGGAATAATATTTTCTTAACTTTGAAGATGGTTTACCGTTTATGTATTAATATATTGGTAGATCCGCTTATTTCAAATTTTGATAGATGAATATAGGTACAGATTATTTACTTATAAAAGTATAAAATTAATCTAAATTAAATAAAATTATTGGTGTGTACTGTGTAGTCTTGTAGAATATTATATTCTCAATTAATAAATAATTTTTATTTGAAAATAGTTATTATAAAAAGAGTCTCTCTTCCTCTCTCTCCCTCCCTCTCCGTCTTTCTCAAGTCTCTCTCTTTCTTCTCTCTCTACCTAGTCTCGCGTATATCTTTCAATATGTACTTATAATGGATTTATAATTTGGCTGCGGCTATATGCAAGACTAATTCCACTTGTGCAAGACCAAATTAAAATTTTCAATGTATAAATACTATAATACCCTTATTTATTAAAAAAATAAAAAATTTCAAATATGCAAGACAAAAAATTCAAAAACACAAAAAACTCTATCACAAGACCACAAAACCACAAGACCAACTATCATCTTCTCCATCTTCCAAAACTCACAAGACCTTTCTCCTTCCTCCTCCATTAACCCACAAAACCTAGAAATTCAAAATCATCAAAACTCAACAAATTTTACAAAGATGGCAAGTATGGAGTCAGAAGACATCAAAATAGAAGATTCTACGATGGAAGAACCCAAGAATGTATGCATTTATGGGTTTTTTTAGCTAGAATATCGATTTTCCAAAAAAAATCTCGCGCAAACGAATTCGACATGTACAGGTCGAATTTTACAGGTAAAAATCGACATTTAGATGTCGAATTTGTGGTATAAAATTCGACATTTAGATGTCGATTTTGAGGTATAAAATTCGACATTTGAATTTGTGCTACAAATTCGACATGTCAATGTCGATTTTTATCTATGAAATTCGACGCTTAAGTGTCGATTCGTAGCATAGTTTTTCGACACCTTGGTGTCGATTTTTGTTTTTTTCTCATTATTTGTATTTGGTCTTACATGAGAAAAAAAAACCAATTTAATTTATGGGCATACTTGTCATTCCATCTTAATAAAATAGAATCTTTTGGAATCTTTCTTTAATTTGGTCTTGCACAAATGGAATGAGTATTGCATATAGCCGCAGCCTTATAATTTTTGTTTACATTTTTTAATTATAATTTTGATTCAGCAAACAACAAATAATTTAAAACGACAAAATAAATTAGCAACATAAAATACAAAACTGCAAATTGCGTTTGGTAATAGTACATTTTTGTTGTTGTTGTCGATTGCATTTAGATGATTCAAATTATATTTTTCAATTTTTTGTTTGTAATTAGATTATGCAAATGAAACTTTTCAAATTGTTTGAATTTGGCGTAGTCATAGGTAATTTGTTGTTTGCAATTAAATGATGCAAATTATATTTTTCAGTTTGATGTAGTCATAGGTATCTGTTGTTTGCAATTAAATGATGCAAATTCTATTTTTCAGTTTTATGATTGCATTTGGTGGAGTCATATGCAGCGACGACGATGGTGGTTTATTTAGATTTTTTTACGATGGTTTATTTTTTACGAATTAATTTTGCTTTTTGTTAAAAATGGGAGAATAGAGGTATGTGGGACTTTGATTTGATTTGGTAGAGAATTTTTGGGAGATTTAATTTAATTTGATTAACGGTATTTCCGAATATTATACAATGCACTATTAGAAAATAGGCTCTTTGAGGAAACCTCCTCATTACTTTTTTTAATGGAGGGAGACCCAAAATATTTTACTCCATTTGAGAAAAGCATACACCCATTTTCAGCCATTATGTTTTCCAGCTTTGCCCCCGCCCGCCACATCATCACTGGGTCACGCGCTCAACATTTTTTTTTCCGTTTTTTTTTCCATCTTTTCTGTATCAGTTTCCTTAATCGACTATGAAGCATAGTCGATTAGCCTTAATCGACTATGCTTCATAGTCGATTAAGGAAATTCTTTAATTTTTTAATTTTTTTTTTTGTTTTTTAATTTTTTTTTCTATATCATGTATATTAATCGACTACATAGTCGTTTAAGAATCTGCTATTAAACATAACAAATTACAACTGCGAAAAAAATGAAAAATCAACTATATTTTACAAAAAAACAAAAAAATATACAAACGTTATAAATGATTTATACAATTGAAATCAATAAATAAGAAATTCAAAAAAAAAAAAAAAAAACTGGAGTCGATCAACCTTAATCGAATACCAGAACATAGTCGATTAGCTTAATCGACTATGAACATGTACATAGTCGATTAAGGTTTCAGCCTGCGCGGAATTCTCTACACGCGCCGTCCTCCGTCTTATCCACCAAAAAACCCAAAAACAGCCTCCCCATCGTCACCACACCACCGAGAGATCCTGCCATGGCCGAACCCATCAGGTTTTGAGCATGTTCAGCTCCACCAATGAAGCAACATCAGTCTTGAGCACCTTCTTCACAATCTCCTCCTTGATGATGGCCTCGCACACAACCGATTTCCCCCTCCCTTCAGTCCCGTTCACCGCAGCAGGTTTCTTGTCCGAACAGTAGTTGCCTGAGATTCCGATAATGTCCAAGTCAGGGAACTCGTTGTTGAGGAAGTCTATGACATTCTGGACACCTTTAGAGACCATTTTCATCCCCATGGCATCGCACGAGTGAACCTCATATACAGGTATACCGAAGAAGCCGATGAGATAGATGAAGGAGGCATCGAAGGTGACGATGGTGGCGATCTCAGAGAGGCCTTGACGGAGTCGAAATCCTTGGGCAAGCGGCGTTGGTCAACGGAGGCACCTTTCATCAATCTGGCGGCGGTAGCAGTGGACGGCGGGGGAGAGACAGTGGTGGTGGTGGTGATGGCAGAGATGGTGGACGACGGGGGAGAGGTAGTTGTGGTGGTGAGGGGCTGAGATGCTGAAAAAATAAGAGAGAAATTAGGGTTTCAAAATAATACATTGGCAAATAAGGGTAGATTTGGAATTATAAAAATAACATTTGGTGGAATATTAACTAAAAGGGTTTTCTCTAATTATTTTTGGGAGAGGGGGTTTACTTAACTACATTTCCTAGATGAGGGGGGTCTTGCTAATAATCCCTTAGAAAATTGGGTTGATATGAAATGCTGCTCTGACACCTCACTAAACTAGAGAAAAAAACCCAAGCCAAAATAATCTTTAAATATACTCTCTAAATAGACAAAAAATATTATCTCTTATATGCAATTTATGTCCAACTGCATTCAACATTTTAGCCAGCTGCATTTAACATTTTTGAACTACATTTACCATTTCCATTGATTTATTTTTATAAAAGGAGTTTATATGAATAAGTCTCTGACCAACAATCTTTATTATTCTAGGTTCAGGGGTTATATCTCTTTCGGCAATAAGCACATCCCTTTAATATATTATAAATAACCAACGTTAATGTATATGACAAAGTTACCCCCAACTCTTTAAACTTAATTCCTAATTGTAACCCCAATTTAACTTCAATTTAATTAATTTTGACTACAAGAAGCCAATTTTAACTTTTTCTTTTTTTAAACTTTTTTTTTTCTGAATTTTTTTGCCGTCGATTTCCGGCGTTGACATTTTTTATTTATTTTTTCATCGCCGGTTTCCATTGTTGAATTTTTTATTTTTTGTTTATTTTTTCCCTAAAAATTTCATCCTTTTTTTTACGCCAACCGTTGAACGTTGGCCGTAATTGTACTGTCATTAACAGTAATTATACTGTCGATGATAGTAATTGTATTGTCATTGACAATACATTTACGTAATTCGTTGACAATACACGTACGTAAGTGTATTGTCGTTGATAGTACAATTACTGTCAACCACAACAATATTATTATTTTTTTGGGTTTTTTTGTCTTGGTTTGATTTGTTGACAAGTCAACGTAATTATATTACTGTCGTTAACGGTAAAATAACTTTAAACACAATAATATTACTGTTAACCACATCAATATACTTTTTTTGGTTTTTTTGTTTTGTTTGATTTGTTAACCGATTAACGTAATAATATTACTGTCTACTATTGTAATGTTACTATAAGCACAATAAAATTACTGTGGTTGACGGTAATATTATTGTCGTGACAACAATATTATTCTGGATGACAGTAATATTACTGTGAACCACATCAATATTAATTCGTCTGGCTTTTTATTATGTTTGTCTTTATTGAACGGTCAACATATTAATATTACTCTATTACACACTAATAGTAATTTTTTTTGTGTTAATATTATTGTGTTAGAAAGTAATATAGCAATATTAATGTGTTAAACAGTAATATAGTTAATGTAAATGTCAACCACGACAATAGTGTTGTTTAAACGGGCAAAAGATGTTGAAGGAAACAAAATCAAAAAAAATCAAAAATGTCAACACTGTTGGAGACCGGCGTTGACCTCAGCGGCGGTAGAAAGAAGATTTTTTTTTTTCGAAAAAGTCAAAGCCGGAAACGGACGGAAAAAGCAGGAGAGAAAAACTAAAAAAAAAGAGTTAACGCGGAGATCGACGGTGAACGGCGGCGCCGACGAAATTGTACTCAAAATTGAGTTTTGAGTCAAAATTGAATAATTTGTAAATTTTGAGGTCAATTTGAGATTAAATTGAATTAAATAATGAAATTGGAGCATAAAAATGTTACACGAGGGTATTTTAGTCTTTCACAAACCTTGGAATACTGTTTAAATTCAGAATAAATATCCCATGATGGGTTATTTGTAACGTGCCCGGTATAAATAGCTAGTATGTTTTTTTTTTATATATTTATATATATGTTCATTTATTATTTTTATTATTATTTTAATTAATTCTTTGAAGAAGAATTTTCCGATATGTTTACCATAATGGAAACGACTACAAGTTATTATAGTTATTTATAGCTATATTCTTTATTTTTATCCCAAAGAGTAGGGCCGGTTTTGAGAGTAGGCGAAGTAGGCGACTAGGGTCCCTGGATTTTTGTAAAACTTTAGGTCTCCAAATTTTTTATACCCTTTATATATTAGTATTTATTTAACAAAAATATATTATTTATATAATTATTGCGAACTCTAATTCTTGAATAGATATTGATCAACAATTTTTTTACTTATTTCTATAATTCCTCTAATCATGGACCTCCAATTATTAAATTTATAGTGCATTAGCTATTTATTTTTATATATTTACACTTATTTTAGTGCCACTTAATGAAAATTATCTTAAAAAAAATTCGGGGGCGCTGCCCCCGATCCTCCAGAAATTAATAGCCTTGTCTCTAACTATATACCTTATAAAAACGAGTTCACATAGATTTTATCATCTTTTTAGAAAAAAAATGAGTTTCAACGTTGATTGTAGAAGGGCCCCATTTTTCAACCGTCTTCAAATCTCGCCTAGGGCCCCCAAAATCTCAAGAATGGGCATGCCAAGGAGGTAGACCAATTATATATACACACACGAACATCAACACTTCTATAAAAAAAACTTCATCAACACCAACAACAAAATTCACAATTTAACTATTTATATTATAAATCAACTAGTAACCAAAAAAATGCATATCGAAATACACCGTCACATGCGAAATGCTACTACATGTTACCATAGTAATGTGTAGTAATATGCAGTATGTAGTCGTCTATAGCTTGAAACAGATGTCATATTCGCATATTTCGTCAACAAATTTAACCAATTTTTTGCACCTTCAATGAGAAGATCAATGGTTTCTATTAAGCTGCAATTTGCGAAACTAAACAAAAAGTATTTTATTTAGTTGTATTATTTGGGGAGACAATACTAGTAACAATGCACACAATGTTGTGTTATTCACTTTAAGTTTTAGAGAAAGTTAGCAAAAAAATGACGAAGCTTCATAAGACTCAAAATCAACCCGGACATTGACCCGGACAAGTTATTGGGTCACGATGGGACTGGTTCTTTTTTATTTTTTAATAATTTATATTTAGTTTTTATAGTAAATAAAAAATAATTTCTTGCACACACATTAACTCATTATTCATTTCTAATTGAAATGTGATTCAAACCTACGTTTATTTTACACACACAACGTATCAATACACATATATAGCGCCGAATCATTTGAGATACTATAGAAATTATAATCTAAAACAATATGTCTTCCAATTTCAAAGTTTTTTATTTTGAATTAATTTTTTTTTTCAAATGGGCTAAGACATTGTTTTCCCCATTTTGTTTTTTTTAAAGACAATTTTGGGCAAAAACACTCAATTTTCACTTGGGTTCTAATATTATGGTTCAACCGGTCAAACCGAATCGGACAAGACAATAGTTTTCGGTTTAACTGGTTCAATCTCCGGTTCGATCCAGTTTTTCAAAACATTGCTTGTTTCATTTTAGATTAAAAAATATATTTTGGGGAAAAACGAAAACGAGAGCAATGTTTGTTTATATTTAGTAGGAGACACATAATAATGTAGCGTCAAATTATATAATAAGAATAATTGAAAAAATAAAGTGATGATTTTTAAGACATTTTGTTCTATAATAGTACAATTATATTTGATGAAGAGATAATTCTTTTCAAATTGTTTTGAGAAAATATTTCAAAAAATTAATAAATATAGATTTATCATGCGAAATAATTTGAATAAAACCAAAACATTATGAAATATTGACTGAGAATGTCTTAAATCTGATTGTTACTTTTGTATTGGAAAAGGCGACGGACAATATAATGTGCTCATCAAATTATGATATAGAAACTATCAAGAAATAATATATATATCAAAAAAGAAATAAAAAAATACTAATATTAGTCACCGCCTATTGATTTGATGAAACATAATAGACAAAGAGACATATTTGACGTGACATCAAATAAAAGAGATATAAAACACCGCTTAAACTTTGGCCATTAACCCAATCCTATTTAATTAATTATTATTTTGTCTGTACCGAGAGATGATCCGATTGTCGCAAATCAATTTGTGTCAAGTTGACATAGGTTTGAATTTCCTTGTCGGCGGTCGTCAGGTGAAGCCTAATGTGTTTTTACCTTATTTAGAGTTAGGGTCTTTCAATGGAAAGAAAGTACATTGTCTCTTGTATGATTTTACATAATTTGAAAGCTATTATACGAGATTGCATACTTATTCAGTACACTTATATAATTGATTGCAAGTTCGTTCTTTACAAAAATTATTAGCTTTTCAAGATTACAATAAAGCAATATATTTAACAGAAAAAATGGTGAAAAATGAAAATGAATAATATACAGCTGTACAGATAGGTAGGGCGGTGGATATGTATGTATAGTCAGGACAAAACTTTTGAGTACAAGTTGGATATTTCCCGTCCGATCATATGAAATGATATGATATTTTTATTGCCTTCAAATTTTCTTTAATAACAAATTTAAAGTTGATGTGATGTTAATTATTTGGCCAAAGAAATAATTTGGGGGCAATGTCTTTTTTTTTTTTTTAGTTTTAATATGTAGTTTTTAAAATAATGCTGATTTGGGAAGAGTAACAAAATTGGGGTTGACCGCCATCCGCCACGGCGACACCTGTAGGAGGCGCCACCGCCGGCGGCGGCACCAAGTGAAGACGCCAGCTTCAACGGTGGCAAGGTTGGAGACGCCGCCACCGTGGCGTCTTCTCCCTATTTTTTAAATTATTAATATTTTAATATTTTATTATTTTTTAATATTTAATATTTTATTATTTTAATATTTTCTAATTTTTTAATATTTTCTGATTTTTAATTTTTTTTTACAAATAAAACAATTCTAACTACATTTATTAGTTTGATGTTAGTATTAAATTTATTACATTTTATATATTTTATCAATTAGTGTTAAATTAATCATTGCATATATTTATCCCATCAACACAATAAAATAGTATACAATCTTAAAAACATGTAGACAAAAACAAAAGGAGTTCTAGAAAATAAAAGAGTTAAAATAGTTATATAAAATAAATAGGTCCAATAAAAGAGTTATATAAAATAAATACGTCCAAAATGAGTACTAAGACAAAATGAGTACAAGAAAATAAAATTGGCACTATGAAGTCAGTGCCTATGTGAACCAGTGCCACAAGCAGGTGCCCGTCTAGTCCTATGCGGCCTACTATCTCGACGAATGTCAGGATCTGCCGGTACATCATCAACAAACTGGGTGTCATCCGGTGGATATGGAACAGGGGAAACATTATACTGTGGTCGGATCCGCTCTTGGGGACTTGAGTATCCCAAATTGAGCTCTAAATTTGGACCCCATGAAGAGAACCGAGTATCAATAGCAGGAGGATATTGGGTAGCTAGAGAATCGGACCATGACATATCTGGAACGTAATCATTCGTAGATGGACCAACTAAATCTGTAAATGTGGGTACTTGAGATGTAGACGCACCGAACATATCCATAAATCCATGTGTAGTAGATAAATCGTCCATACCTCCATGCACAGAAACATCTGCATAAAATGGTTTATGAGAAGCAAATGGACCGGCAATATCTCCAGATGGAGGTACCCGAGATGTAGATGCATAATAGTTCCCCTCCCTTGTCTGTCTCACGTCATGCTCCAATTCAGGATACTCAAGTAAAACGCCAAACTCAGGATCTAGTTCACTATAAGGTATCCATGTAAACTAGAAAAAAAAAATATTTTTTAATATATTGTTAAATAGACCACAAACATTAACGTAATTGCTGTTAACTTATAAATAACCTGATCCCAAAGCATCCGATCGAGCGTCGTACGATAAACACGTATATTGTTTCGCGAGGACCGAGTATGACTAGTAGGTCTAATCCAACTGTAATATCATATGAAAATTTGCTAAGTCAATATATTAACCTTCATATAAATAAATTATTAGTACTAAGATGTTTACCGTGCACCGTAAAGAGGGTGGGGATATGCAAGCCGACGGGGATCATCTTCTACTACTGGTACTATTGCTAGAGCGAGTAAAGGTATCCTCGACCATGCCCAACACTAATTATTAAACATAAAAAATATCAAAAACCGCAAGTATAATAAACTATTAATTTAAATTTTAAAAGTATCAAAAATCATATTACCTGTAACAGAGTAAGTGCACCACCTAGATTAGTTTTCCTCTTATCCAACTCAACAGTGTCGTCTTGTTCCACAACTTTCCTAAGTAAAGCCCCAGTGCATAGCTCACGATACAAATATCCAAAAACTGCACTACCCCAACTAAAAGTACGCACTGCCTCAAGATCTTCGAAACGACGAAGATACAACAACGAGATTGCACTTGAAGATGTATCAGGACACATACCCCCCCCCCCCCCCCCAAGTAGCAATAGCAGTAAACACCTGGTATGCTGCTCTGTGCTGTCATCAATCGTGCAATGTCGTAAATATATAGCTAAATCAGTTGCATAGAGTCGTCTCCCTTTGAAAGCTCGATCTGAAAGAGTATAATCCAACCACATCCGACAATAATCCTGCCACTGCTCCTTCGGCCATGAAATATCATGTCCAGTAACAAGTAGTCCATCAACAGGCAAACCCCATAATAGTGCGGCATTCTCAAGTGTCACTGTCGCCTCCCCTGCATGAAAATGAAACGTGTGTGTCTCCGGGCACCATCTCTCCACTAAAGCTGCAATAAGATGCAAATCGACTACGAGACGACCACATCGATATACTCCATAGAATCAGTATCAATTAAGTACTGCATCACTCTAGGGTGTGGATCATCATCACCATCATCTCCATATAAATCCCAAATCCAACCATCGCAACGTCTCCCGCGCACAATATCATCCACGTTTGCCGATGTAATCGATCTGGATACGTGCTCTGACTGGCGGTATAGCAATGAAGTGTCCCGCGGACCATAAACATAACTGACATCCATCTTGTATAATAATATACATAGAACACTCAGATAATAAGCACAAGTGTAATAATAAATACACACTAATAAATAAAACACTCAGATAGACTCAGATAGTAAAGTACAAAGTGCAATAACAAATACAAAGTCAAACACGATAATTAGAAAACTACTTAGTCCGACGTGAAAATAGGATAATACATAGATAAACTCAGATAATAAGTACAAAGTGCAATAACAAATACAAAGTCAAACACGATAATTAAACACTACGTAGTCCGACGTGAAAACTAGAAAATAACAATATAAATAGTACAAACTGCAATGAACTATATAAATTATACTATCGAAGTCGTCTTGCTTGTTCCTCTCTTCTAGATTGTTGTCTTGCCCGTGTTTGTGGCACATCCATCTCATTAAGAATTCGACTGCATCTTCGATCCCCTAGTAGTGTTGGATCATGAATTAGTTCAAAAGCAACATCCTCCCAATAGTGTTCACTCAACAGGGGTTGGAATATCCTAGAATAAGTGTTCACTAATCGATCAACATTGTAGCAATCGTTCACATATACGGAGGCAGACAACATCCATTCACGGCACACGTGGAGGACATGACTGCAGGGGATTCCTGTCAGCTTCCATTTTCCACAAGTACAAGTTTGGTCCCTTAAACTCACGATGTGTTTGTTATTTCCACCTCCACTTGGACGAGCTCTAGTCATCACCTCGGGAGATAGCTGTTGTTGATTAAAACGAGTCGTGAAACATCTAACAGAGTTGGCTTCATGTGCCCGGTAAATGCCATAAGCATATGTGGACCACAATTGTCCATTCTGAACCATCACATTGGCCTCGTGGAGACGATTAAAAAAATACCCAACAATGCGGTTGAATGTAAGGTCAACAATTGTTGAAATGGGAAGTTTTCGAGTTCCCTTGAGAACACCATTATGAGCTTCAGACATGTTTGTAGTAATTTGACCACAACGCTTGCCCCCATCATGTGGAAATGCCCATTTTTCTTGATCAATATCCTTCAAATAGTTGTAAGCTTCAACACTCCGAGATTTGATCACATAAAGAATGTGGTTAAACTTCCAAATTTGAGACTCTGCTCTCTCCTTGTAGCATAGATCCTTCAAATCAACACTCTTAAAACGTTTGTTGAAATTGGAGCACAAGTGTCTCAAGCAAAACCTGTGAAAAATATTAGGGGGAGCAAATTCGGGCAACTCCGCTAAAGCTCGTAAAATTCCCAGAGCTCGATCTGAAATTACACAAACGCTTTCTCCATCTGGAATTTGAGAAATTAGATGTTTGTGTAGCATTTGAAAAAACCACCTCCAAGCCGTCGTGGTCTCACTGTCAACAAGAGCAAATGCTAGTGGTAGCACTTGGTTATTCGCGTCCAAATTCGTAACTTGTGCTTGTACTTAGTGTAGAGATGAGTTCCATCCACACTAATAACTTTTCGACAAAACTTGAATCCATCCAAGCATGGCTTGAAGGCCCAAAAGAAGTACTTGATCATCTTCCGTGTTGGAATGTCCGTTGGTTTGAAAACCCACTCAATTGCCGTACCCGACTTCGTTCTATGGAGTGCCTTCATAAACTTGGGCAATTTGTTCACTGAGGGCTCCCAACTCCCGAACAAGTTATCTCTGCAACGCTTCAAACCATACTAAGCTTGCATCTCCGAAAGTTGAAATCCTAATTGAGACCTCACAATATTTTGTGCTTGTGTTATTTTGCAAGCTGGGTCATCTCGAACGGACTGAACCAATAAGGAAGCAATGTAGTTCATGTCCAAATTCTTGTGTTCATTTGACATTTCATCCATTATGCAATTATGAGTCCCACCATATCTCGTAATAAGGAATAATCCTTTGCCCGGTTTTTCAATTCCCCGCAACGACCATCTACAAGGCCTTTCAGGTGTGCTATGTTTGCACTTGACACTCCATAGCTCCGGCTTACTTTCGACAACTGTGAATTCCCGTTTAGCAAATCGAATCGAATGGTCTCTCACCGCGGCGCAAAGGCGTTTTTTGTCCTCAAACACCATCTCGACCTCAAGAATACCTCGATCGCTATCGTAAAACTTATCATATCGGCCCCTTCCAACATCAACTGAATCTGCCGTCACTTCTGGAAACGACATCGAGAAAAATGGGATTGACTCATAGAACGTCGGTCGTTCGTCTGCTTCCGTCTCGTTGTGCTGCAACCACGTCACCGGAACATCATCTTGTATGTATTTATCGTCATTGTCGTCGTCTCCGTCATCGGATGGTTCGGAATTCACAGGATTGTTCGGCTCAAAGGAGTCACCTACATGGTCATCATCTTCGAAAATGCTCTGTCTCGGGGAACTCGACTCACCAACAAATCCCCCTAAATTACCATAGTTAATTGTAGAGGGATCTTTGTGCACCTCTCTCGCTCCACTAGTCTCACAATAGTTAAGGATGCCTTGTGTCGCCGCCAGAAAATCCGAAGTCACCTGTTGTGGTTGTGAGAAATATGGTTCATTCAAATCAAATGGCTACGCACACTTGTGGTGGGGCACTATCAATGTACTTCGGTTCAATCTCAACAAATACTTCGATAGCCTCATTCCCCTCGTCCGTATCGATATACATTTGTAAATCTTCATCTGTTGTTATCTCGGTAATCATCTCCTTCATTATTTCTCCATTATAAATGTAAGATTTGCAACACACTCTTAGCTCAAACTGATTAACATCGACATCTAGACGTTGATACAACTTTGACAGAAAATGTGCAAAGGACAAGTCACGTTTAATTCGGAATGCTGTTTTGTGGGCAATACTATATTGCACTAACCAATCATCAGGAATTATGTGACCTCCAAAGTACACGTACACTTTGACATTATTTTTAGCCGCCATCAATCTTCAAATGATTAAGGAGATAATTAACTCATTAATCCAGATTAATTAATAGGGTTTAATAGGGAAAACCCCCTTGTTCATATTTTCTAATGAGGTAGATCCAATTTTTTTTCCCCTTTTTGAGATACACCCAATTTTGCCAACTTGGCAAAATATATTATATAATTTTCCTTTAATACCCCAGTTTTATTATTAAACGGCATTTATTTCCTTTAATACGTGATTTGAGATTTGCTGATACGTTGCCTAAAATCACGGAATAAATTTACGTGAGATCATTGGCCGTTTATCGTCTTTGAAGATTTCTGCACCGTCGTGGAAATATGATCGATTTTTGAGCGTTTGTTGTTAGACGTTGTTAAGCGGGTATGAATGCGTTATTCGTTTTTATTTTTTGCTCAATGTCCATGATTGTCGTGTACGGTGGTTAGAAATTTTTAAGAGTTGTGTTGATACTTGATTCTATTAAGTAGAACGTTTTTTAACAAAATTATTCCGTCATATATATATATCGTTTTTTTTTGCCGATGATGTTTGTTTGGAAGAGGATTGATAGAGTTAGAAGAGGATGGTTCACGCAGATCGGACCAGAGTTGTTTTATATGAGCTTCGTAGTTGGTTTATGCAATAATCGGAATAATTGTCCACTGTGATCGAGTTCATGTTTTTATCCCGATCGAAAGTTGGTTTATTTGTTTATAACAGCCGATTTAAGTGTGATGGGTAGTACATTAAAATATAGTTCGTAGTCTTTTTTAATTTAGCGTATGGATTTTGCATTTTAAGTTTATTTTTGATGATATTAATGTATTATCATTCAAATGTATTTGCAGTCTATTTAATCATTTTTTAGTATTCTGCATTTTTAATTTTGTTTCATGATTTTAGGTTTTTTCGATGGCGAATTTCGTACGGATTTTGTTGAGGTTTGGTGGGTTGGTTGCTATAAAGAGGTGTTTACGATGTAATGGCTCGGTAACTTCGGTTAAGTGTTAAACCGTTGTAATACAGTAGTATACTATTATAAATCCCGTATGATACTACCATTATCATTTTATTATACTATTATGAGATTATTAATGTACTAGAGTTTTTTAACTCGACATATTGGTTTGATTGTGTTATGATGTGTTTTTATGTATTTTATCAAAACCCTAGATTGGAATTATGAGATTATTAATGTACTATTTTATTGGTTATGTGGAATACTTTACGTTGGTGTTGTTCTCAATGTTCTTGTCATTTCAGTGGTATATTGTTTGTAACACAATTTCATATCACTACTATAACCAACTACTATAACCGTAATATACTATCATAGCAGATTAATGTACTATATTGAAATTATTAATATACTATGTGGTTGAATAATACGGGATCCATAGTCGATTAACGAGATCCATAGTCGAATTAGATCAATAAGATAGTCTATTACATGATATAAGAAAAATTACCCTAATTGATTAGTATTTGAAACAAACATATTATTCAGTTTCCATATATATTATTATTTTTTCATATATATTATTATTTACCCTAATCGTTTTCATATAATAAGGAAAATTACCCTAATTGATTAGTATTTCAAACAAACATATTATTCAGTTTCCATATATATTATTATTTTTCCAATAGTCAATTAACTAAACCCATAGTCGAATTAGATACATGAGATAGTCTATTCAAAGATATGAGATAGTCTATTAATTTTAAAATACAAATCCGCCGCCGTCACTTCTCAAATCTAGGGTTTTGATGATTCTTCGGCCCATAGTCGATTAACGAGATCGATAGTAAAATTATACCAGTGGGATAGTCTATTAAATGATATGGGATAGTATATTAATACAAATGTAATTCGACTATGCATCTCGTTAATCAACTATGGGCCGAAGAATTATCAAAACTCTAGATTTGAGTAATCCTAGATTTGAGTAACCCTAGATTGGAGCAGTGACGGCGACGGCGACGGCGGCCAACGACGATATCACTTCAGGTGGATGTCCTGCCCATCAATTGTTGCAATATCAATGATTTAGTGTTCGAATTCGGTATGCGATTATAAAAGATCTGCAATTATACAAACGTGATAGTCGATTTAGCCAAAACATATGAACAAATCGATGGACGATAGCGATGCAGCGACCGGCGAAGACGTACCTACGGCGGCTTGCTCGGAGTCCACGAAAATCGTCGTTTCACGGCAGTGGAGATTTCTTCCCCTTTCGATCGGCCGTACCGGGAAGTGGTTCTGGGAGGTTTTTGCAGTTTATTTGATAGTGGGTTTTGGGGTGATAGTGTGTTAACGGGAAAATCGGAAGGGATTTGATATTATTTCAAAAGGTAAAGTAACGGGATTTGTGGGATTTGATTGAGGGTAATTATGTAATTACGAAAAGTTTGGGCTTTTATCAAAATGGCAAATTTAAATTTGGGTCTACCCCTATTATTTGAATGTTTAGGGGGGTTATATCTAATAGACCCTAATTAATAATGAGGCACATTAGTTAAAAAATAATAATTTAATTAAGCATAAAAAAATAATTAGTTAATTGAATTTAATTGCCCCATGTTTTACAACACCATTTCACCTATTGTTTTACAAAACAACACCAATTTTTTTTGCCCATGCTTATAAAATATAGATAGTATTAATAGCAAGTATAAAAAAAATAAACTACTAACTAACTAACTAACTACCCGCATGCATCCTAAAAACACTAATCACATGTATTTACAATAATTAATTAAAAAAATTGAATATGATAAAAAAATTATAATAATAACTTTTTTTTTAATTATTTACAATAATAATAAAATTTTACCTTGGTTGGGTGAAGAGCACCACGGCAACGACCACAGAGCACCGGCGGCGGCGACTGGAGCACCGGCGGCGGGGGAGACGATGGCGGAGGACGTGACCGCGAGGGAGGCAGCGGCGGGCAGGCGGCGTCGGCGGCAGCCGGAGGTAATTATATATTTTATTTTTAATTTGAAAACTAAATTTGGTTTTTTGTTTTTGAAGTTTAACAGAGAGAATAGAGAAGAGGAGTAGCAGCTCGGGAAGAAGAAATGCGGGGGAGGAGAGAGAGTGGAGACGCCGTTGTTGGTGGCGTCTTCACAAGACGCCGTTGTCAGCGGCGTCTCCTGGTCAAGGCACAGTCCTCGAGGTGGGCAGTCTTAATCTGGACCGTCGGATCAAATTTTCACAGTGCAATCTGGACCGTATATATATTCAAATAATAAAATATTAAAATATGAAAAAAATCAGAAAATATTAAAATATTAAAATATTAATAATTTAAAGCTGGCGTCCACTTGGTGCTGCCGCTGGCGGTGGCGCCTTCTGCCGGTGCCGCCGTGGTGGGTGGCGGTCAACCCCAATTACGTAACTCTTCCCAAAACATCACCATTTTAAAAACTACATATTAAAACTACACCAAAAAAAAAAAATTGCCCCTAATAATTTGCTATTTTGCGTTCTCAACTAAAAAAAAATTAAAAAATAAAAGTCTGCTAACAATCCGGCAATACAAATATGGGGTTTATATTTTGCACAAATATGGATTTTGTTATTGGATGCATGTTTGTCTATCTAATTATATTTTCAGTTCAATTAGTGAGAACCCCTCTTACATTTTTAAGGTAAATCACAATCACCCCTTAGGTATGATTAAATTACGAAAATCCTCATTTTATTTGGATAATTATAATCATCGCCCTCAACTATAAATCTTCATACACGTCCATCCTTGCGGTTTCAAATTTAGTGGAATCTTCGAGATTACATGGAATATTATCAAGTTTGTGTTTTATCACATTCGAACTCTACATTTTGAAGCAAGATGATCATAATATATGTTTTTGGCTTGTATATATATCAGATTGTAGTGCATCAGAAAATATATTTTTAGATGAAATTACACGAAACGAGTACAAACTAGATCACATTCCACGAAATCTAGATGATTATGTTGAATTTGACACAATAAGGGTGGAGGTGTAAGAAAAAATCATAGTAAGGGGGTAGATGTAATTATCTAAACAAGAGGAGTTTTTAAAGTGACCATACCTCAGGGGGTGGTTGTAAGTTACCCTTTTTTTTAATAAGGATGGATTTAGCCGTGCTCTAAAAATCGGCCGGCGTGGCCCATTATTCGGTCTCCGAGACGGAGACGGTCTCAAACCTTTACGATTTTAGTGTAAAGGTTTGAAAAATCAGTTTTTTGCATATGAGGCGATTTTAGGTGGTCTGAGGCGGTCCGAGGCGGTCTGAGGTGATAAAACCTTTAAGGCGGGTCAAACTCGATGGCAAAATCGGTCAAAAATCGTTTATTTTTTATTTTTAATTCAAAATAAAAGTTGGGATTTTTAATAAAAAAAAATATGAATTTATGTTTTATTTTGTTTATATTAACTGTTATTGTTACAAACTAATGATGTATGTCAGGAATGTTCAAGAATAAATGTACATTCAAAAAATTTGCCTTTTTATTTATATTTTATAAGAATATTTTATGTGTTATGATCTTATTATTATTAAACTTTTATTATGTTATTATGATGGGATAATTGGTTAGAGGGAGCAATTTATTTTCTAGGCCGCGTTGGTCTAATTTTTGTAGAAGTATGACATTTTTTTGAGGAATTGTGGAAATAGAATAACGCGTCATTTCAAACGACGCTTTGTTAAGAAGACGCCACGTGTTGGGTAGATCTACGGTCCTTAAAAAGCGTCATTTTAAATGACGAGTTTTAAGATGATGTCACGTGTCCAGCCTATTTCAGCTTTAATTTTTTTATTTAATTCGTTTTATATCTAAAATAATAGTAAATTTATTAATTAAATTGAAAACATAATTAATTATTTTCTTTGTTTGTAATCAAATTTTCAATTGTATTTTATTTAAAATATTATTATTTTTATTTAATTTGTTATGAATTTATTTTTCGCCATTTTTTTGTTAATTTAGTTTATTTTGGTGAATAACTAAAATATTAAGTTACTTAAAAAAAACTAAAATATTAAAAAGTATTAAAGAGCATCATAAATAAATGCAATAATAAAATCACAAACAAATTTTTTTCAAGCTGGCTTATCGAGCTCACAAAGTGGCTCAACGTATTGACACATCCGTGATATTCATAAAAGTTAGATTTTTTAGGCACAAAATAGTAACTCTTATGATTTAAAAATACATACATAAGATAAATAGGGTAATAAAACCTCGAATAAATAAAAAACAAAAATCAAAATATGGATTTAAACAAAAATTGCAGACAAAAAGTTTTTTTATTTTGAAATAGTAACTATCAAATATTTATCAATAATATTATGCTAATTATGTTTTACAAGATAATTATTGTAAAATATAATAACAGTTGAAATTTCTAATTGATTTTCTGACTTTATAATTTGCAAGAAATATAATTTAATTAAATTTTCTATTATTTTTAAATTTAAAAAACCAATTAAATGAAGAAAATAGAGCTGGAAAGAGCTGGACACGTGGCGACATCTTAAAACGCGTCATTTGAAATGACGCTTTTTAAACACCCTAGATTTTTGAACACGTGGTGTCTTCTTAAAACGCGTTATTTGTATTGACGCATTATTCCATTTTTGAAATACTCCAAAATAATATCCTATTTTTCAAAGAAAATGGCAAACATGGCCTATAAAAAAAAATTGTCCCCTAACGGTTAGACCCCCCTCATACCCAACTTATATAGGTGGGAGTCCAATCTATTAGATGATTATATGCATAGGTTCCTTGACCAAAAAACATAATATGAGTTAATCAAGATAATAAGTAAATAGACATAAATACCCCAAACAATATATTGTGTTATATAGTAGTTAAATATGGAAATAAGAAAACAAATCCTCATATTAAGTGACGTAATTTATTACTTATAAAAAAATGCAGAGAAAAAAATTAAGGGTGGAGGGAGAAGAAGGTGAGCAATGTATGAGAGGTTAAAGGCGGTAAATATTGATACAATGGAAGGAAATCCAGAAAATTCTCGCCCCGATCTTGAGTAGTGGTTCTTACGGCAAGCGACCCACCAGATTTGATGCACCTCTTCACCGGCGCTCGCAATCCACCTTCCGCTTCGTCCCCCATAATATCTCCGTCTTGCGCCCTACATCCTCGCCGACTTTGACTAGTTGCAGTCCATTGATGGGTTCATTAAAGCGGCGGCGGCGAATCTAGGGTTTGTAACGGAGCTAGGGTTGGCGGCACTCGATTTGTGAGATGTTGTTTATTGTTGCATTTTGCAATTACCTTTATTATTGAGGGTAAATATTTTTTTGTTCTTTTTTTTTTTTTTTGCAATTTACAATTTCATGTTGCACATTAGTCTTTCATTCAAAAAAATTAGTGTATTTTTGATTAATCTGTTTTTTTCTACTTTTAGTTGTTTTTCAGTTTGCATTTTGCATTTTGCAATTCTATGTTACATATGGTTTTCTCTTGATTTTTTGATTTTTTTTTGTTTGGAAGAGTAGATTTATATTTTTTTTTTGTTTGTTGTTTGCCTTTGCATGATCTGTATAATGTTTTTCATTTTTGCAGTTAGTGGTTTGCATTTAGATGATGCAGTTTCTTGTTTGCATACGCCAAGTCATTGCCGGCGACAGTGCGGCGGCAGCACGGCAACAACGGTGGTGTTTCTTTTCACGTTTATGCTGTTGTCGTTTTTTTAAATGGGATGCGAGAGTTTAGGGAGAATTTGACTTGAAAGAGAGATTTTAGGTGATTTGATTTAGAAGAGAGATTTTGGAAATTTAATTTGAAAATAAAATTTTCCTTATTTTTTTCAAGGATATTTTTTGCACAAAATGTATAATGGACCTATAGAAAAATAGGACTTATGATTAAGGTTTATTGCTATAGATTTTAATATGTAGGGGTTATAGCAAATTGCCCCTTATTATGATATATACATGATGGAAATATAACTATGTTTAAATATCTTTTTATATATGTTTTGATTATTTATAAATAATACCTACAAGTATATTATATTAAATTTTAAAACTCGATTTATTTTCGATTTATCACCGATTAATCACTGCCGCACCAATTAATCGTGAGTCGGTGCCTGACCGCCTCCGACCCGATTACCGCTTCTTACAACCTTGGGATTTAATATCTTTTTCTTTATTAGTGATAGATTCAGCTTGCTTTAATTCCCAAATTTACTCTTCCCAACTATTTACTATACATTACTCATTGTTTGATGCCTTTTTCTTTCCATTTTTTCTTATTATTTTATTTTCATTTTATTTATTTTTAAATAATAATTTTCTAATAAATTACAAAAATAGTTTTCTATTATTTTTTTCAGTAATTGTTTTCTATTCCTTTTTTTTCTTTTCCAAAATCAACGATAATATATTTGAAATCAACTTTAATATTTTTGAAAATCAACTACAAATTTTCATTTATTTTTAATCAATTATTTTCGATTTTTTTTTTCAGTTGATTTAACAAATTGAAAAATTACTAAATATTAATGAAAACAACTATATAAAAATCAAAATCAACTATAAAAATTCGGTAACTAAAACATGTATAAAACAACTAAAATTACATTAACTGCAATTTCTTTTTAATTTCATTTTGTTGATTCTTTTTTTCGATTTAATTTTTCAAGCAGGTTATATGATTGAAAAAAACCTATAAAAAATAAAATCAACTATCCAAAAAAAAAATCAACTAAAGTAATCGAAAACAAAGAAAAACTATTGAAAACAACTATAAACTATCGAAACAGCTAAAACAAATAGCAGAATAACGGAGCAACTATAAAAAATCACAGAATAGCAAAAACAACTATATTACTACGAAATATACCCACATCAAAGTAGCACCAAAAAATTAAAAGATCAAAACGATGGCCGCGGTGGGAAAGATGTGGAAGGGAGAGGAGGCGGCTGTGGCGGCAATGTCACCAGATCCGATGGCGGAGACGAGGGTTGGAGGTAGAGAGGGATTTTATATGTTCTTGATGTCCTCTTCTACAACTAGATTTTCAGATCCGGCGGTAAGGACGAGAATTTATCGATCTAGCCCAGAGGTGGCGCCGAGCGGAGAAGGCGACTACGGCAATACAGAAGCATCGTTGTGCGGAGGTGGTAGGGGAGGAGATGGTGGCGGCGAAGGAAAAGAAAGAAGAAGAAAGGAGAGAAAACAAAATGATCGTGATTGATGAAAGAGAAAGAATTGGTGGCTGGATTAAAAAATGATTATAATTATAATTATAAGTAAGTGTAATATAGGTTTATCATTTATAATTACTAGTAACTATTCCCGTGCGTTGCACGGGTAGTATATTAAAACAGAAGAAAACAATTAATTGTATATAAAATTAAACATTTAGTAAGGAAAAATAAAAATTCGGTAAGACATGTAAAAAATTAAATTTACAAAAATATGTTAATATTTGACATATATCTAATTGTTATGAACTTAATTTATTTATTTACAATATTAAATAACTCTATGTTTATAATCCATGACAAAAAATATATTGCAGTACCATTGAATTTGAAAATTAACTTATCTTAAACATTCACTGAAAAATAAACATAGTCAAGTTAAAAATATTCAAAACAATTATTTGATTAAAAGTTAAAAATAAAATTATGAAATAATTTGTCTTTCAATCATCATTGATGTGCCTAATTGGGTTTTAACCCAAAAAGCCCATGATACTCATTCAAAGGAAAAGCCCAACACAAAGGCCCTTAATTAAGAACTTCATAAGAAGCTTGTGGGAAGAAATATAATGTTGTTTGTCCCACATTGGTTTTCTACAAGAAAACCATATCAAACTCCACCTATAAATATGTGTTATCAATCACATGACAAAGTAAGCACTATTTAGGCAATTAATTCATATTATTTGCTTATATTGGGATAGTTTTCTGACTTGAGCGTCGGAGGACAATCGTTGGGCCACCCCTGACGTGTCACCTAGTGTTTTCAACTGTTTTGTAGGTTAACGAGTGGAGCGTTTCCTTTGACTACCTTGGATGCGTGGCAAGGACTCTTGGCATTCCTGATATTGGGCTTGAAGATTCCCGAACTTAGGAGACCTGTGAGCTTCAAGACCATTGGGCTGACCCAACACTTTGGAGCAACATCATTTTGGCGTCGTCTGTGGGAATGCAAACTAGATCGCGTGTCATGAACGAAGGAGATCAAGGCAATCACAACCAACCCCCTCAAGGTCGCAACGAAGTCTTAGAGCTGCCTCGAAGAAAAGAGCTACGAGAGCGACCAACGGAGAGGCGAGGGCGAACTCAACCAGCCGTCTCAAGGTAGCGGCGGAGTCCTGAAGTCACGTGGAAGGATAAGAACCACGGAGCGGCCAACGTAGAGGGTCAAGGCGATCCCAACCAACTGCTTCAAGGTAGCGATGGAGTCTCAGAGCCGCCTCGAAGGCTAAGAACTATGAAAGCGGCCAACGAAGGTGGTCAAGGCAATTTCAACCAGCCGCCTCGAGGTAGCAGCAGGGTCTTCGAGCCACCTCGAAGGAAAATAACTACGGGAGCGGCTAACGAAGGTGGTTAAGGCGATCTCAGCCAACCGCTTCAAGATAGCGCTGGAGTCATAGAGCTGCCTCGGAGGAATAGAACGACGGCGGCCAACCTTGCGTGATCTTCAACGCCGCTCATCTAGATAACTGCAGAGAAATTACAAGCCTTAATGGAGAAGACGGTGGCCAAAGTAGTAGCTTGGGCAGCGACGGACGCTGTAGGTCAGTATATCAATTCTCAAAGCACAACTGACTTTGAAGAAACTATTCATATGGGAAGCGATCCTACGGATTTCGTGCATGTCCGTACCACTCCGTCAATCATGGAGCTCCGTGTCTTAGAGGAAAGAGTATCACTCAACGGCCAAAGTTATTCCTCCGGACGGGTTTCTCGAAGATACGCTCACCACTACCCGCCTCAGCGTAGCACATCCTCAGACCGGGCGCCTTGAAGATACACTCACCACCACTCGACTCACCATAGCACATCCTTAGACTGCGCGCCTTGAAGATACGCTAACCACCACTCGCCTCAACGTAGCACATCTTTAGACTGCGCGCCTGGAAGATACGCTCACCACCACTCACCTCAGCGTAGCACATCCTCAGACCGCGTGCCTCGAAGAAACGCTCACCGCCACTCGCCTCTGCGTAACACATCCTCTGACCCCGCGCCTCGAAGGAAAACTCATCGCCAATCACAACGTTCACTAAGGCAAAGAGAATGAACCCCTTCAAGGGAGAGAACGACGCAAAGCCGTAGGACGAGAAGCGGTTATTCCTAGTTGTATACCTATCGTCAAAGGCCTCGAGGCGGGGGACACCGCGAACATGCGCACCACCGTGAAAACTCCCCTCGAAACCAACTCGGAAGTAGAGCTTCCCGACACCAGGAAACAAGAAGGCATCGAGCAGGCTCCGGCAACTGCAACTCAACGAGTCCTCGATGAGAAGTCTCGAGGTCGACGGCCACTCACTTTGGGGCATTGTCCACCCAAATTACCCGTTTGTTCCTACTATTATGGAAGAAGTGTTGCCTCTCGGATTCAGGATCCCAATCTTTCCCAATTCGACAAAATTGGGATCTCCAAGATCACTTAAATAATTTTTACGCCAAGATTGACCTCTACGGTCTTAGTAACGCAGCTCACTTTTGGGCCACGCTAGCTGATCAGGTACAAATTTGGTTCAACGGCTTGCCCGGATCGTCTATAGACAATCTGGACCAACTGGCGACGATTTTCCGTCACCAATACTCTATAAGCAAGATATACGCCAAAACTGGTAGTATCTCCTCAAGGTCATACAGCGGGACGGAGAGTCGCTCATGAACCTGCAACGATTTGTCAAAGCAGTACATGAAGTGCCCCTCCTTAATCACAAAATGTTAACCGACATACTGCAACACAATTTGAAGCATGTTCGTTTTCAAGAGTACATCGCAGGCCGACCCCCTATGACCCTGGAGGAGCTTCTGAATCGCACTGAGAAGTACATTCGGATTGAGGAGACTGCAGAGATGAGGGTACCCCTTAAGCGAAAATGCGATGAGGCCACAACTATAATAGAAATGAAGAGAGGCGTCCCGCCAAAAAATCGCACCTTCGAGAAGTTCTCAGCTCTCAAGGATAAGCTTGTTGACATAATGATCATCGCAGAGCAGAATTGAATTCTACAACCACCGAGATGAATGAAGGAGAATCCAGAACGACAAAATTTGGATGATTCATGTGAATACCACAAAGATCGATGTCATACTACTGAGGAGTGTTTTCAGCTTATGCGAGCGCTCGGAAAACTTGTCCACAACGGGCACTTGAGACAATTCCCAGATTAATCGCAATCCTGAAGAAATACTTTACTTAGTATTTACTATTGCCCCTCGCGGGCCCCACATAATTTCTTTTCAGCAATAAGTCGGTGGCATACCGCCCCCCACAATATTTTCAAGGCATACCGCCAGCATAATTCTTAATAAACTATTTTAGTCGGTGGGATACCGCCACCGTAATTTCTACATCAACCATTTGTCTTCTCTACGCGTTTTCGTTCGAGGCATCTATAATCGATTTAACAAAAAATCAATTGACTCAAAAAATAGCTAAAGCGGAAGATATCAAGGATCACAAAAGGGTCTGGCCAACCCGAACCTTGGTTTCTCGCTCCCCAAAGCTCCAAAAAATAGAGCAACTAAAGCTCAGGGGAGTCTTACCCGCCACAAAAAACTTAGGTGAACGGGCAAACTTCCTGCATAAAAAACATGAGGGTCTGATCATCCACCAAGTGCAAAAATACGGACTTCTCACTAGGCGTTAAAGCCAAGAGATACCGTCTTACCTAAAAAGATAAAGTAAAAGCTTATTCTTTACGAGAGTCGAGCCTCCCACTAGGCGATATAGCCAAGGGATACCGTCTCACCGAAAAAGATGAAGCATAACTCATTCTTTACAAAAATACAGACTTCCCACTAGGCGTTAAAGCCAAGGGATACCTTCTTACCTAAAAAGATAAAGTAAAAAGTTATTATTTACGAGAGCCGAGCTTCCCACTATGTGATATAGCCAAGGGATACTGTCTCACCGAAAAAAAGATGAAGCATAACTCATTCTTTACGAAATGCGTGCTTCCCACTAGGCAATAAAGCCAAGGGATTTCGCCCCGCTAAAAAGATAAAGTAAAACTCATACTTTACGAGAGACGGACCCCCCATTAGGCGATATAGCCAAGGGATACCGTCTCGCCGGATAAGTTGAAACATAACTCATTCTTTAGGAAATGCGCGATTCTCACTAGGCAACAAAGCCAAGGGATATCACAACTTCCTCCAATAATTTTGGCGACTGATCACTGCCGTACAACAAATGGGACTCCCTTAAAAAAATATCATCGCCTAACTGCAGCGCCCGCCTCTACAAGATCCCTGAGCGTCGGAGGACAATCGTCGGGCCATCCCCGACATGTCTGTAGCAACAAATTCTTATCTGCGATTTAGACAAACAAGAAAAACTTGCACAAAAATAATTTTATTGAATTAAAATAAAATATTGCGGGTTACAAACTCTAATTTAATCCTCTGATTCTTCTCTCAAGAAAAATATATGGTTGACTTTGAATTTCGGAGACGGGTCGTTGACTTGATCTTCTCCGGATTTGATTTGGATTTGAATAACGTCTTCCGAGGGTCTTGCGACTTGAATCTCGGATCGAACGCTGAACTTTGACGGATTTTGACTTGAAGATCTTGGAGTTCTTGATGGATTTGGCCCTTCAATCTTCCTTCGATCTTGATTTGATGTTAATAACGTTAATTCGAGGGTTTAGCACCGTAATCTCAAATTAAACGCTTTAACGCCTTGATTTGATGAAGAACACCTTCGATTTGATGAAGAACGTCTTGAATTTGATGAAGAACGACTTGAATATTGTAGAGAGAATTTTCCTACGGTTTTTTCTTCTTCTTGGGTTGTGTTTTGAATTGTGTATGGAGGGTCCCTATTTATAGTGGTAGAATAAGAGTCCTACTTAAAGTCTACTTGATGACGTGGCGCGATTTGATTGGCTCTCTTTAAATTGATATTTATCTCTTATAACTTGGAAGAGAAGAAATAATCCTATTTGCCAATAATTAATTAATAATTATCTCCATGACTTGTCTTGCAAGACAAGGTATAATTTAATTTAGACACAATTTAATTGGTTAATTTAATTAACCAATTATTAATTTTATGCGTCTACAAATGCCCCCTCGAGACTTGTTCACGGACAATGCATCTTCGAGTGGATGAGTCTCGATAATTACTCAACTTCAATTGCAGCTTGATCTAGCAAAGCACATGTATCTTTTGAAATCATGTCGAAATCATGACTGAACTTAGAGAGATTCTAAGTTGCCTATGTACCCTATAAAGGGATCAAGTCTTAACGTAGTTCAAAATATATCCTTTTGAGGGATGTCGTGCACAGGTTACACTCATGTGAACAAGGATAAACATTTGCAGTTTAAGCTCGTGCTGAAGGAGCATTTGACTTGAATTTGTAGATAGTTTACGCTCGTATCAAGGAGCCTTGACTTGATTTTGATATATTGACTTTATTTGGATATGTAGATAGTTTATGCTCGTATCAAGGAGCCTTGACTTGATTTGGATATATGCATAGTTTATGCTCGTATCGAGGAGCCTTGACTTGATTTGGATAAATAGATAGTTTATGCTCGTATCAAGGAGCCTTGACTTGATTTGATT
The DNA here is from genome assembly GCF_000504015.1 of Erythranthe guttata. The sequence continues at coordinate 468,998 of NW_012192876.1, read as the reverse complement.
ATGTAGATAGTTTATGCTCGTATCGAGGAGCCTTGACTTTGATTTGGATATATAGATAGTTTATGCTCGTATCAAGGAGCCTCGGTTTGATTTGGATATGTTGACCTTTTAAACTCGTGTCAATGAGTACTTTATTTTCTTTGGACATGTAGACCTTTTAAACTCGCGTCAAGGAGTAATTCACTTTATTTGGACATGTAGGCCTTTTAAACTCGTGTCAAGGAGTGCTTCACTGGAGTTGGACATGTAGATCTTTTAAACTTGTGTCAAGGAGTGCTTCACTTGATTTGGACATGTAGACCTTTTAAACTCATGTCAAGGAGCATTTCACTTGATTTGGACATGTAAACCTTTTAAACTCATGTCAATGAGTGTTTTATTTGATTTGACTTGTCATATTGCCTAGGGTGTTGTTTCTTCAAATCACTTGCCCCCATCCTCATGATCTTCTTGTTCTTCTTCAACATGTTCTTCATTGAGTTGGTACGGCTTTTAGAATGGTGATTCTTCAATTTGATTTGCAAGTATGCTCAACTCCATATCATGTGCTCGAGTGGCCAACTCTTCAAAACTTTTAGGTTGAATTACTTGAAGGATATATCGGAGTCCCCATTGCATTCCTTGGATGCACAGTTCAATAGCTGATGTCTCAGACAGTTGATCCTTGCAATTGAGACTCAAATTTCTCCAACGTTTGATGTAGTCGATGACAGGTTCCTTCTTCCATT
>NW_012192876.1:402799-422257 GCF_000504015.1 Erythranthe guttata | reverse complement strand
TGAAATTCGTATACCAGAATAAACAAGATTAGACTTTCCTTGTTAGCCCCCGACCTAACGTTTATATAGAAACGCAAACCGGAAGTATGGAACAACCAACTTGACCCAATGGCTATATAGAACCATGAACCAAAGTTATAATATTGACGCCACAAAAAAGAAACTTAATAGAGTTCATAAGATTAAGGAACAAATAAACTCGCTCATTTTTTTTTTGTTTTTTTTTTTTTGACGATCGACTCTAGAAAAACAAAGATACATAAGGAATAGAAGAACTTGACTGACTCAAGAACGTGGAAAAAGAACTTTTATGGACAACCAAAAGACTCAAACAAAAAAAAAAAGAAAACAAACGGAAAAAAAAAATCTAAAGGATAGGCGAAACCTTCTCGGGAAGTTGGCTCTGATACCAAATGATACGAACCACCCCAACATCGTGACGAGACCCGGAATCAATACTTCGGATTTCAAATCCTGGACCGTCCAAAGAAGGATTCAATGGGGTGGAACCTCAACCCATTGCCTATAAACAGACAAGAACCTTGGTATGCGAAGACGCCACAATCAATTGCGGAAGATTGATTGATGAGTCAGGGGCGAACGCCACCGAGAACAACTCCGATAAGTTCATTTAAAAAAACAATGGTTCTTGAAGAACCGAAGAGGCACACTCTTAATCAAAATGATTTCAATACATTGTTGTGTGTATAAATTCATACAATTTGATCCCTTTATATAGGGTTCAGCTACTCTAATCTATGGAAATAAACTAAGATGATGGAATCAAATCTAATTAACATTTATCGAAACTAAATTATGAAAGCTTTTTAAATAATTGTCTGGATCTTCCAAGGCTGAAATGCACTAATAAAGAACCCTCATATCTCCTAAAAAACGTGTGTATCTTTCCTTATTGAAATCTTGAACATTCCAAAGGCTTATAATATGTGATTGCATCAATTAGAACATTCCAAGATTTATATCTTTGTGATTATGCCTTTGAAATCTGATCTGGACCAATTTAAAATATGACTAGAAAACCTTTGGGATCTTTGATTGCTTGATGTGATTGGGATCACATCATTGCATCTCCCAAAAGGATTAATCAGCGACTTAGAATTGGCTATTCAAAGGTTTTGGTGGGGTAAAGCAGATAAGAAGGCGATGGATTGGCTCGCATGGACCAAAATGTGCATGGCAAGGGAACATGGTGGCATGGGATTTCGAAATTTGTATTGTTTCAATCTGGCATTACTTGTTAAACAAATGTGGCGAGTGATAACTAATCCTGAAATCCTCCTCTCGAAGATTCTCAAAGCACATTACTTCCCGAAAGAAAATGTGTGGTCGGCGATTCCAGGGTCTCGACCCTCTGCGACATGGCAAAGCCTATTGAAAGCGCGGGATCATCTTCTTATTGGGGCGAGGATGAGGATTGGCAACGGCCAAGAGACAGCCATTTGAGGGGATGCTTGGTTGGTCGACGAGGGAAATCCTAGGGTCTTCACTCGCCGCCCGGTTAACTCAGCTTTCCTCAACAAGGTTGAGGATATTATGGACTCCACCCGACGAAAATGGAATGCGACGCTTGTCAAAGAAGTCTTCCGGCCAGTTAACTACGAGAGAATTATGGCGGTGCTGATTGGGGGGACCCAATGCTTAGGATAAGTTGATTTGGAGCCTTACTAAAGCAGGCATATTCACGGTAAAGTCATGTTACCACTCCATTCTCACCCAACTTCACGCTACGATTCGCCGGAATAACGATACAATTAAAGGCTCGGGTAGCGGAATCGTTGTCGGAAAATGGAAACACTTGTGGAAGCTAGCACTCTCGCCGAAAGTCAAAATATTTCTTTGGAGGGCCTATGCAGAATGCCTGCCAACGAACGTAGAGCTTTGCCGACGCAAGATTATTTCATCACCTCTCTGCCCGCATTGCCGCACCATTGATGAAACCCTCATACATATTCTGACCCGATGCAAGGCCACACGTACCATCTGGATTGGCAGCCCCTTCTTCTTGCCGGAACATGAGGTCACCAAAATTTCATCATTTCGTCGGTGGGTAGAGTTTCTCACTCATTCTCTAGATAAAGATAAGTACTTGCTAGCTTTTGTTTTTTGTTGGTATTTATGGGATAGGAGAAATAGGGAACTCCATGCAAATAATGAAGATAGAAAGTATGATGGACTTGGCTGGTGTGCCCATTATCTCAAGGCATTCACAAGTGCAAACAGGTGTTCGGACGAAGTTGGGCGGGGTAAGGAAAATAGCAGTGGGATTTGTCCCCGGAAGGCACGATCAAATCAATGTGGATGCGGCTTTTCCCCCAGACAAAGATTTCTACATCACTACTATGATGGCCCGAGACTCTACAGGTCAGTGCCTACTGTGGAAAGTGGAGAAACTCCTTGGCCGGCCAACGGTGGAGGTTGGAGAAGTTAGGTCAATTCAAACGGCTATGGTATCTGCGATCAATAAAGGTTGGCCAGTGGTCATTCTGGAAAGCGATTGTGATTGAAGTATTTCAAGAGGGCGAGCCTTCTCACACTCTTTTTGGAGCTATTGTTGATGACTGTATCGTTTTACGTCAATTTTTTTTGTCTTGTTCGTTTTCGTTTGTCTTGAGACAAGGTAATCGCCTAGCACATTCTTTAGCTTTTTCTTCGAACTTTGAATCGGCGGAAGGCGTCATCCTTCCACCCTCTTTGGCATCGATTGCCCAATAAATCATTTCGTCCCTCTCAAAAAAGAAAAAAAAAACATAAACTTAAATTAATAAATATGGCTTATGGATGAGGGATAATCATCAATACATATAGCAAAACATCAAAATAAATTGAAACTTCAATTTTGTGTTTAAATTGAACTTTACTTTTTTATTAATTTTACTTCTATCCCGTGCATCGCACGGACCCAACATCTAGTAATAATAATACGATAAATGTAAATTTTTGAAAAAAATAAAGAATTTGTGGAATTATTTCAAAAATTAAAAGTCACGTATGAATTTTATTTATAAAATTAGAAAATTGGAAAAAGATGAAGTACGTTTTATAAGTGGACGCACGCTTTTTCCACCACCCCTGACAGAATACCCAACCGAAGAAGCAGTAGGTGAAAACCCATTTCGCTGACTGAAGACTACATTTGAATTCGTTTAGATCGCAATAATCAATCGATTTAGGGAAGCAGCAGATCTCGTTCTAATCTGATTCGATCGGAGCTCCGGTGAGATTCTGCAGCCATGCCGGTGGCAGCTTCCGCTATTTACTTCCTCAATCTTCGTGGCGATGTCCTCATTAATCGCCTCTACCGCGACGACGTCGGGTCAGTACCTCCTCTTCTTTCCCTCACTTTTTTTGTAATTTTCTTTGCTTGAAAGTTTCTTAATTTTTGCTGTTAATACTTGTTTTGAGATTGAATTGAATGGTCGATGTTGTGTTTATATGAAATTTGTTTAGTGCGTGATTGAATTTTGCAGTTTATCCTTTTTTTCTTTTTTGGGGGTTTTGGAAAATTATTTGAAGATGTGAGAGAAATGTGTAAGGAAATCGGTGTAAGGGCAGAAAGTAAGCTAAGTTGTAGTTATTGTGTCATTAATCATTGGGTGGGAAATAAATGGGTTTTGAATCTGTAGTTGTATCATTGAGGAAAAAATCATGGGGCGGAAATGATTTGGAGTTTAAGGCTTCCTTCAGCTGTTAGAGACATAAATTAAGAGAAAGAAATTACCATTTGCTTTTGTGAGATGACTCTGTGAATTTGGGTATAAGATGTCAGGAAGTCACAGAACTGAAGTTTCTTTTGTCTGAGGCTACGAGCATGTTAGTGGCAGGATTAGATTTTAGAAGAATTTGCATTTTCCATAGTTCTTTGGCTAGTCGATTATTGAGCTTTTGATTCCTCGCATAAACTGGTTCCTATCCATTAAAGACGACCCCTTTTGGGTGGTTAGTGCTGCAAATTTGATGCACGGAGCAGCTCGTGTTTCCGTCCTGGTGAATAAGTCCATCAAGTAATTAACAATGAAAATAGTCCCTCGACTCATCCCATAAACTATTCTTTGCATTGGTCCAATTGTCATATGGTCGATTCACACGAAATATAACTCATGGATTCTGTTCCATCTCATATGGTTTCTTAATCTTAATGTACATACACAATTTAGAGATCTTTAGATTGTAATTCGAATATAGATGGACATGTAACATAAGTAGGCCCAAAGACCAACCAGGCCCTTTACTTTCTGTAACATACCTTAAGGCATGTCGAAAGAAATCTCGAACTTGGGGTAAATGAATCACCCTCTCACCAAATATTCATATTTCATTTTGGACATGGACAAAAAATATGAAAAGAGTTAAGCCTTTATGTTTGTTTTAATTATGCCCCGTACAGTTTATCAGAACAAAATCTCATATAGGTGTAACAAGTTATTTTTCACTAACAGTATTGTTCAATAACAAAATTGAGTACCCTTTAGGTACGTCGGAAAAGTCTATTTACTTTTAATAAGGAAACCAGTATACTCGAGACAATATTTCATATTTTGTAGTCCTCCTTCACTTAATCTTTTGCCTTCTTCCAGCTTCCAGTTTACTTGTGTAAACGATGGAGTTAAATAAATAACAGAAGAGTCTATATGTTGCACTTAACAAATCGGCTCTTTCTGCCAATGTTCAATAATAGGTTACAAAAATCTGATTCAAAATTATGGACAATTTTGTATCAGATACTAGCTACTCTTACATGCTAAAATATACCTTCAGGCAAATTAGCCAGGAGTAAGAAGTCAGAACTCTGAACATTGTTGTTGAATAGTAGTAAGAAGGTAGCTGAAATGATATGCATATGACTTCATTTGTTTATGATTAGACGGGAACTATGAACTCATATTCACCCATGGAACGATTAAAATAAGTAAGTACAGCCTAATGAGCTGTTTCTTTAAATATTTGTCTTTTACGCACCAAGTGTTCCTTCCTTGGTTACTATACTCTATTCTACTATTCTTCGTATGACATATGTTCAGCATTAACAATACTGTATTTCTACAAGTATAAGATAGTTTACCTTACCATGTATTACCCATGCTAATACATCACTATCTCATTGGTGTAAATTTTGCATAGAGGACGCATCACCCAAAAGGCACCATAATTTTCAATACAATGTCCAGAGTCGCCTTCATCCGCATCGATCCCTTATACTCGTCAAATCCAGAGATCCTAAAAAACTGACTGGCCTGAACTCTTAGTATTCACTCATTTTTTCTTGGATTTAAAGACTATGGAAGGTTGAATTTGAGCTGGTTTCAACTTCAAATGTAAAATTGATATGTAACTGGGAAAAAAATATTCTCACCATCTTTCAGTCTCCAACAACTTTTAGGCTTCTGAAGCTTAATTTTTGTCCATCCATGTAACTGCTATTATATAACTACTTGACAGAGGTTTTGCTTCAAGGTTCTTTGAAGGGTGAAGTCGTATATCTTAGTTTGAAAACTTAATTGTTGTGTAATTCATTTCTAATGTCATTGCTACCATTTTCTTAAGATTACTGTTTAATTTATTCCTTATTATTTGTTGATTGTCGTATTTTGGTTGATCTCAGAACTGCTAATTACATTTACTGCTGAAAAGTAACTTTAGATGACATAAAACTGTAAATTCTTATTCATTTCTATGTTAAAACGATCAGAGGCAACATGGTGGATGCTTTCCGAGTGCATATAATGCAAACAAAGGAACTTGGCACTTGTCCTGTACGGCAGATTGGTGGATGCTCCTTCTTTTACATGAGGATTAGCAATGTTTACATCGTGATTGTTGTAAGCAGCAATGCCAATGTTGCTTGTGCATTCAAGTTTGTTGTTGAGGTACATTTGTTTACTCATTACTGTATTTTTAAAATGTACACTTCCGTTTTAGAACTACACCGCCTCACGAGGCTTCTGGATATTTTTTATTTCACAGACATAGGGGTTGTTGGTGAAACTAGTCTGTTTGTCCTTAGTAAGCTCTGATTGCAAAGAACATCTGCTTGTTTATAGCATCATTATTTTCATACTATTCTCATTTTTCTAGTTTGAAGTTCTATAAATGAAGTCGTTTCTACCTCCTACCGTTTGTCCTTTAAGATAGATAATCAATCCATAATGAACTTTATGGCCGTGTATCTTAACTTACCTTCATATCTCTCAGCGAGCTGTCAACAAAGTCACCTGTCAATAAAATTCAACTTCTATACATTTCTTTTAGTTTGGTTGATGCGTTCATCTGCTCTATTTGCAGGCGGTCACACTATTTAAATCTTATTTTGGAGGAGCTTTTGACGAGGATGCTATCCGCAATAACTTTGTTTTGATATATGAACTGTTGGATGGTATGTCAAATGGAGAATGTTTTCTAGATATTTTCCATCTTTATAATATTTTCAGTCACATAATTTTTTTTTTCTGTAAAATTACTGCAGCTGGCAAGTTTGGATTCTAATTTAAACTCTTACTCATGATGTTATAAAGTTTACTTTTCTGCACTCTCTTCTTTTAGGAAAAAAAATGTAGAAAAAGCCCAAAGTATTGATTCTGTAAATCAAAACATAGGATAGATAAGGATTTTCTTAGTGAAAGAATATCTACAATTTTCATATTTCTTGAAGCTCTTTGATGTGGCTACTTAGCTGTTTCTCCTTCTCCTATTAAGTAACCAAAACCCTCAACTGTCATATTATAGTAGCCCAATGTTACTGTGTGTGAAGGAGGCTATTTGCCTGTCTAAGTTTTTTGACAAGTATTTGCAGGCACTTGTGCCATATTTACAGTACTTTATGAACAAAATAGTAGAAAATGATAATATAACATCTTTATGGACCCAAACTGACTGAATGCCTGGACGAAATTTCTAATTTTTGCATTTCAATTGCAGAAATAATGGACTTTGGTTACCCTCAAAATCTTTCGCCAGAAATCTTGAAGCTTTACATAACTCAGGAAGGTGTACGGTCTCCATTTTCATCCAAGGTTAGAGATTTGCTTAAAAGTTTCTTAAATATGCAGTAAAATTGAGGTTATAGAGTTCAAGAGGTCAATAAGTAAGTTATTCTGTATATTTGTATGGTGGATTTTCCTGACTCGTCACCCTTGGCATATCTGAATAATCAAACAGGCCTCTGACAAACCAGTTCCAAATGCAACACTGCAAGTTACTGGTGCTGTTGGCTGGCGCAGGGAAGGTCTTGTCTATAAGAAAAATGAGGTAGTCAGTCTCTTCAAGTTACTCTACTGCAATCTAATAATTTTTTGTTATTGCTATTAGGCTGGACTAAGTTCCGTTTTGTTAACAGGTGTTCCTTGATATTGTGGAAAGTGTTAATCTTCTTATGTCTTCAAAAGGTAACTAGTCCATTTATTCTGAAAATATTTAATTGATGCAATCTCCTTATTTTCCTGTTACCTTTTAAAGAGCAACTTATTGGGTTAATGATTCCTTGTTGGTCATTGTTCATTCTGATTTTAAAGGTAGCGTTCTGCGGTGCGATGTAACTGGGAAGATTCTCATGAAATGTTTCCTTTCTGGAATGCCTGATTTGAAGTTGGGATTAAATGATAAAATTGGACTTGAGAAAGAATCACAGCTTAAATCCCGTCCTGCTAAGAGGTAGCTTCGTATCCATATATTAAACCCATTGTATTACAACTAATCAACTGGATGCATAAAATGCAAGTTCCATTGTAATGATTTGCTAATGACAGCGAACATATTGACCTTCACTTTTAATTTTTTATTTACTTTAAACCAGATCAATGATTGGTTAAGCAATTGTACATTATTCATGATACTAAGTTTTTTGGACAAATTTCAAGTAATATCTTTCTTTAATGTGAACTATCAAGTGCTCGGCGCACGGGTATATTCATGGTTAATGTCCTAAGCAATTAATGAATTGAAGAGAACTAGGCTAAAATTGTATCATCACATTTTCTTTAGTTTCCTCTTGTTAGCCCTCTGGTATGTACTATAACCAGTAGTTAGATGATGATTTGCCTTATAGGGAGTTTGTACTTTTAAGGTTGGGTAGAGCTTTTCTTCCAGTTCTTTTTTGTAAGTGAAACTGTGGTGGTTCACCTGGAAACACTGTGTTAGTATCTAATGCAACATACACGGTAACAATTTAAAGATATATGTTCAATGTACTTGTTTCATTCATTTTCATCCTTGCTTTTCCCATTGCATCAGTAGTTTAAATAATTAAGTTAGTATGTCTGGCTGTAGTGCTAAATTGTTAGATATCTTTGAAAGGCAGGTATTGCTTTCCGTTAGTTCACCTTACAACTGATGAATGTTTTTACCACAATTTTTAAGGTTAATTTTGGACTTGCAAATTGTAGGAGATGTTGACATTAAAATTGTCAATATTTGTTTATCATAGTGGACTTAAATTCAAGTTAGTGATTTGCAAACAAAATAATTTGTATTTGATTCGTAAGCCGGGACAATAAAGAGTGTATTCTGTGTAGGAAGTTGAATGGCTAAATTTTATTTGAAATTGTCAAACGTCTTTTTTTTTCTGGAATACCTGGAACGGATCAAATTGGTGGTGGTGAGAGTAACTATTCAACATAGAGTGCTAAGAGAAACAGATCAAATTGTCGAACATCTTTTTTTGGGGGCTTGCATTTTACTCTATGATTAGTTCCATCAATATTGTGTTTATGCAACAGTCGGGATTGATATATTCACCCATCTTAATAGACAAAAACTTGTTGCCATGTTACCCTTCATCCATCCTAAAAATTTCCTACAATATTATTAATTTCTTTATATCTGCTTTCTGAAATTATGCAGCATTTAAATTAATCAGAAAATTATGTTCCCTGCTGGTGTTGCAATATTTTTCAGTTGCAGTTCTAGTTCTCTTTCTTGAGATTGTTATCGACATGTAGTATGTTATTTTCAGCCCCTAAGATCATTCTGTGTTTCCTTCATTACCTTGTTTTCTCTTGTTGCTTTGCAGTGGGAAAACTATTGAGCTTGATGATGTCACTTTCCATCAATGTGTAAACCTTACAAGATTCAATTCGGAGAAGACCGTTAGTTTTGTTCCTCCGGATGGTGAATTTGAATTGATGAAGTAAGTTGACCTTTCAAATTTAATTTGTGATCCTCAATTCTGGACTTTATGCTTGTGCAGCAAAATTAGCTGCATTAGTCTTATTGTGTAAGTTTTGAAAGTCTTTCATGAACTAACTCCTCTTTCATGAACATAAAAAAAGCATCTATCTAATCCTTTTCTTCTAGTTCCCACATGCCATAAGTAGGAAACTCTTGGCTTATAAAATTTCAAGTGTATTCCTAGGATTTTAAATATGCTTAAAAGATAAGTTCAAATGAAACCTCTTCTTTGTGCAAGCGTTACACATCTCTAAACAGCTTTACTTGTCTGTGTCTACTCCACATTTTACTTTATCACCATTTCATGTGGTTCTTTCAGTTACATTTTTACTGTTCGCCTTTAAAATTCGAATTATCTTCAAAGATTCAAATTTTATTGCTTAAATATCATCTTTATAGAGAACAAAATAGGTTTTCCCTTGGATTTCAGTTTCCTCATTATAAGTGTAATGCCTTTGCTGTAGGTATCGTATTACGGAGGGGGTTAATCTTCCATTTCGGGTTTTGCCAACTATCAAGGAATTGGGTCGAACACGTATGGAGGTGAACGTAAAGGTTAGTCATCTAACTTTAATTTGCAATGATTGGCAATAACTACCCCACATTTTTTACACACTTGCTCTTCATTTTAGGTGAAGAGTGTTTTTGGGGCAAAAATGTTTGCACTTGGAGTGGTTATTAAGATTCCAGTACCAAAGCAAACAGCAAAAACAAGTTTTCAGGTGACATCAGGCCGAGCAAAATACAGTCCTTCTACTGACTGTTTGATTTGGAAGTAAGTTGTTAATTTCTGGCATTACATCATCTGAGTGTTTTCACTTTTATTTCGGTAGAATAGCTTTCATTCTCTTGCACCGTTCATTTTCAGTTTCACTTTAAAGAGAAATTTTAAGGAAATGTGCAATCATGTGACTGTACAATGTTCTTAGCCTCATAAGACATATTCTTAATCTCGTGAGCAATCTGGGAGCTCCTATCTGGAAGTAATTTTATTTAAAACCAAACTACTAGTAAAATTTGGCAATTACTTCTTTTTACTTGCTAAAAAAATATAAAATATAGAAAGTAAGAGAAGATACAGTACCAAAAATACTGGTAAAATTCGGCAATTACCATATAAAACCAATTCATTTAGTTGTACGATGTTAATATTTAATATGAAATTTACAAAATCAGCAATATATGTTATTCTTAAAATTGGACAACAAAAATATTTTTCTATAAATGAAAAGACAATATTTTGTGGAAACTACAGAAACTGTTTGTGCAGCTGCATAAAATACTTTTTTGTTGTCACTCGAGTAAATAATTAAATATTTTGTACGGTTCTGTAAATCCATATATGATGAAAACCTAACCGAATACCAAATTGATTTTTTCGGTTCAATTTTGAGACAGCAATTTTTTGGTTTTAGTTCGGTTCAGTAGATTTACCGAACTATCAACACCCTCTTTCTTTGCAAGATGTTGCATAATTTATTTATGCACATGACTATCATGAGCATATTAAGAATCTGGATATCACTGTCACAGATTACTCTGTGTCAACATTATAACTATAACTCTCACTGAACACGTTCAATGAGTAATTTAGAAAGTTGAAAAGAAAACAAAATAAATGGCTAACAAATGAATTGATTCAACCCACACCTTCACCTTTATATATATAAAAAATGTAAGTGGGATTGCATGGGCGCAGTCCATTTTTTATATAATTTTTTTGTAATCGGTTATCGTATAATTTCCTCAAAATCATACTGAACTATCCAAAAGTCCAAAAGCTGGCATTATTTGGCTTAGTTAGCACTTTCTGTTTTGTTGAATCTTATATTGTGTACCAATGACACTAAATTCCTACTAGTACACGGAGTCGTTGGGTATGACCAACCTGATCTTGTGCATAAAAATTGACAAAAGAGTAGAAATCGGAGTTGTAAGACATTCCTGACTAAATATTTAGTGGAATCATGTGGGATGAACTGTTCCAGTTGGATACATTTAGATTTTGAAATGTAAGTTGATAGTTGTAGATTTATTGAGAATGTAAATGATAAATAATGTTTGATGCCTACATTACTGGCAGCTATTGCCGATATTTAATTTGTAGCATCACTCATCTGAAAGGGAAATCATTATCTTTAGATTAAAGTTGTACCTTAAATCAGGGTGAAATGACCTTTGACATGAGTGGATACAATCTGCAATTTCACCATCACTTTAGCTACCACAGACACTGCACATGAGAACCACTCATGGCCAAATATTGACTGTGTGGATGGTAAAGGTCATCTAATGTTTTCGAGGGAGTTTCCAATTGTGTTCAAATAAAATGCTTTATTTAGCATTTTCTGGTGGTCTTTTTCCCTTATCAAGGGCCGAGGTTGTGTGTTAAAGTTATTTTATATTTTCGCATCAGTGTGAAATAGCCTAAAAGCATTTTACTTTGTCATATTTGTTATCAATCGTGATTGTGGTCATGTTGGATTGTTTGCAGGATAAGAAAATTTCCAGGACAAACTGAGCCAACCTTGAGTGCAGAAGTAGAGCTGATATCAACAATGACAGAAAAGAAGTCCTGGACCCGCCCTCCAATTCAGATGGAATTTCAGGTGCCTAAGCAAGTAGTTACTATTAAATTATAATAGTTCAGTCAATCCCCCTAACAAAGTCAATTTTTTTGACGAGAAATCTCTTTTAAAAGAAAAATATATAATGTACTGACCGACTAGGAGTTGTTAAGACATGTTCGATTAATGCATGGCCATATGACCGTCAACAGAAAATCAACTTTTGCTTGCAAAAGTTTCATTTTCAAGAAAGAGATATGTCTATACCAGAGTGATCCATAAAAATACAAGGTTGGTATTGGTAGATGAAATCTTCTCTGGTTGTGTTTGTTGGGCTGGTTATGTATACACTAGTGTTGTTCTTGTGAATATTTTGCATATACGTTACTATTCCCTCTCCCGTTTTCCCCTTTTCTACTCTCTCCTAACTGTCATCTCCTTCAATTTCTCCTCTATGGGTAACATTTTCCGAATGTTAATCTAGTCATAGGAAGATAATCGTTTCCTTCTGACCTTTATTTTGAATCTTAATAAATCAAGTGAGCGTTAAAATCATAGCTTCAGGAAATAATGATTCTCTTTTACTTGAAGAAGACACTCATCAGCTAAGTAGCACATTAAGGGGAGCGGCAGTCTTATAGTCGGGGGTTATGAGATTCGATACATGTAAAAATAATTTCTACTCTATTCATGTGACAGGTTCCTATGTTCACAGCTTCTGGATTGCGTGTTCGTTTCCTCAAGGTATTTTGGCAGTTTCCATTTAATAATATACTACGACATTTGACAAAGTATTGTAAAACTGCAATAATTACGATCAACTTTCTGTAGGTGTGGGAAAAGAGCGGATACAACACCGTTGAATGGGTTCGTTACATTACAAAAGCTGGTTCGTATGAAATTAGGTGCTAAAATAAAGAGAGGAGTTGTGAGATGTTATTGCTCATGGCCTATTTAGGGAGAACACCACTGTCTGTATCATCTTCCAACCGCACGATCATGCGTGGACCCCACTTTTGATGCAGTTTCTCCTTCTGCGCATTATGTATTCTTCAGGGTAATTTGCTGAAACAAGAAAGTTACAAAGAGATAATTTGAGATCAATGTTTTATGGCAGGCTGTGGATTGACAATTTGAATATATATATTTTTTCCTTTACCAGATTTGTTTTTGTATAGTGTATCCTTAATTAGGACCGCAGAGCGGGCACGACCAATTTTTTTTTATTATATTTTCATTTTCTTCCCGATCCATCTGATTTACGATTGTTACGAAACCACTATGTTTTCTGGGACATATTTATCTTTTAGATTATTCGAGTGTGATCTGTATGTGTTATCGACTATCGTCTTTGGTTCAATTGTTTGTGGCAAAAATGTGGTTTGCTTATCTATTTGTGTATTCGTATTCGATATTTTTTTTATGCTACGGTTGATTGGATACATAGTCTAGACATGCAGTATGCTGGTTTTGTTATTTCGGCTTTTGTATCCGCACATGTTATTCGGTTTCATGATTTTGTGAATCAGTGGCACTTATAGTCAATGGCACTAGAAAATAGTTAGTATGATGAAGGCAAGTGAATTTGTGAATCGAATGTGAAATCCAGGACTAAACTAAACCTGAAGCAAATTACAGTTGCAAATGAATAAAACATATTGTAGAGTATGAAATTATGGTTTTGTACTAGGAATGGAGATGTATACTTGCAGCTTCGTGAATATTGAACGATATTTCGAAAGTGAAGTATTGGTCGTGTTGAAACCTAAGTTGGTTTATGAGTTTCCTGATTTAAAAGGTAAATTACTACCAGCCTTGAGGTAAGGTCAAATTACGAAAAACCCCCTTCATGTTTGTGTAATTACAATCATCCATCGACTATGAATCTTCTTACACGTACACCCTTATGATGTTAAATTCAATATAATCTTCTAGGTTATGAGAAATGTTTTCTTGTTTGTACCAGAAAAATTAAACAGTTTATAATGCACCACAATCTGATATTTACAAGCTAAAAGATACATTTGATGATCATCTTGTTTCAAAATGTGGAGCTCGAATAGGGTAAAACAAATACAAACTGGAGAATATTTAACACAATCTAGAAGATTCCACTAAATTTTAAAAATTTATCTGTCTAATATTATAAAATTCTCTCTCTACCTCTATTCTCTATCACTGCTTCTCTTTATGGCATTCTCTCAAAATCATTCAAAAACAATAATGAGTTCAACATTTTCGTACTACGATTCTCTTTAGCATCTTTTAATTTTTTTTTTTTTATTATTAAAATATTTAGTATTGTTTATTCAATATTCCCACAACATTTATTTAAAAAAAGTTGAAACAGTACTTTTGATATGAAGATGTTTAATATTAAAATTTTTGAAACAGTAATTACCATTCGTTTAACATTATTAAATGACTATTAACATTAATTAAACAAATAATTAAAAGGAAAAAAAACCTAACATCGATTATAGTGTTGGACATGTATATAATTTCAGAATTATTTCATCAAAATAATAATAAATTGTATTTATGTTTTATATTTATTCGAGCAATTTATTGTAAATATTCAACCATGTAGGTTTTTTAATTATAAATGGCAAATAAATCCCATGACAAGAGCACTTAATTAAAAAAAGGACATTCGACTTTTTTGTGTTGCAAATAAATCCATCTTATACAAACTTAGGGCAAATTACAGCCACTTCCCCTGAGGAATGGCCAAATTATGAAAACCCCATCTTGTTTGGATAATTACGACCACCCCTTATTTTAAATACTTTTACATAAAATTTATATAATTTGGTTATTTACTGAACCAAATCGTATATTTAGTTTGGTAAAATGTATGAAATGTTAGCGTACCGAAATTTCGATTCGATTTTACCGAATTAACATCCTTAAATTTACCTTTGGAGGGGTCTTTTTGTAAGATAATACATAATTGAGGGGTGGTTGTAATTACCCAAACAAGAGGGGATTTTCGTAATTAGACCATAAATCAGGAGGGTGGCTATAATTATACCAAAATTAGCCCCACCTCCTTGAAACCCCAATTCAACTTCAATTTCATGATTTACACCCCAATTTAGCCAAATTTCACCAATTAACCAATTTTGACCCTTATTCCAATTTTAACCGCCACCGCCAGAGACCGCCGGTCAGCGCCGTTGAACTTTTTTTTTTTTGTAAACTTTTTTTTGTCTGAATTTTTTTCCAGCAGGTCAACCCCCGGTGTCCGGCGTTGAATTTTTTTTTCTTAAAAAAAACATTTTCATTAATATTAGGGTAAATTACAACCACCTTATGAGGTATAGACAATTTACGAAAAAACCCCTCTTGTTTGGATAATTACATCTACCCCCATCAACTATGATTTTTTCTTACACCTCCACCCTTATGGTGTCAAATTCAACATAACCATCTATATTTCGTGAAATGTGCTCTACTTTGTACCCATTTTGTGTAAAAATACAGTTTATGATGCACCACAATCTGATATATACAAGCCAAAAAACACATATTATGATCATCTTGCTTCAAAATGTGGAGTTCGAAGGGGATAATATTCCATATAATCTCGAACATTCCACTAAATTTGAAACCGCAAGGGTAGACGTGTAAGAAGATTTATAGTTGAGGGGTGGTTGTAATTACCCAAACAGGAGAGGGATTTTAATTTGACCATACCTCAAGGGGTTGGTTGTAATTTACCCTTAATGTTATTGTCTTGGCCTGCATATTATTATCTCGGAGACAGTAAGTAATATTACTGTCGGAGACAGTAATTTAACTGTCTAAGACATTAATTTTACTGTCTGAGATAGTAATTTTACTGTATTAAATAATTTTATCGCCTTGACCTGCAATTTTGCTATCTTTAACTTGTAATATTACTATGTCATGCGGTAATATTACAGTTTGGGATAGTAATATTAGTAATATTAATATTTGGGATAGTAATATTACTGTTTTCAATATTAGTGTCTTAGATAATAATTTTGTTGTTAACACAGTCATTCAGAGAGAAAAAAAGTTTCATAAAAAAGGAAAAGAAAAAAGAAGTCAACGTCGGAGATCGACGGCCAATGGCGGTTGACCGGCCGGAAACATATTTCAGAATTTTTTTTTCAAAAAATAAAAATAAAAATAAAATAAATAAATAAAAGTCAACGTCGGAATGTGGCGGGTAAACAAATTCTGAAAAAAGATTATTATCTAAAAAAAAATATTTTTTCAAAAAATTAAGGAAATGAGGGTTAATGTGATTTATTTGTACAAATCAGTGGTCAATGTACAATATCAATAAATTTAAAATATAATTGATGGAATTGATGAAAAATATATTACGAAGGGGTATTTTAGACAAAATACATGATGATGGATTTATTTGAGAGACTGTTTTTTGTCTTGACCTACGTGCATTTAAATCCCGAGTCATGAGCCTATTTGCCATTTTAAATAGTTTTTTAACACATTAAACAACTATTACAAAACTTACATGGATGAATATTTACAATAAATTGAAAACAAACAACTATAAGCAAAATGATGCTTGGAATCTATGGTATTGTTTTTCTTGTTTTAAATTTCCATGAATGTTATTCGAAAAATATTTGAAATTTTTATACATGTTCTATTGGTTAAGAGTCATATCTTGAATTAAACTCTTGGAAAATCATAAATTTCTAGGCGTATGATTGATACATGAGGCAATATTTTATAGGCTCATAAGGACTGATTTCCTATTAAATAGGTCCAGGTATCCAGTTTCTCCCAGGGTGATTTTTCGGCTCCTCTTCTAGATCTTCATTTGGTTTCTCGTCTGAATCGTCCGCTGGGTCTTCCTCTAGATCCTCATCGGGATTCCTCTTATGGATCTTCTTCAGGGGGTTTGGCACTACATGCGGTTGGTTTTTATAGACATTATCATCATGAATGCCTTTACTGACCCCAAAGACAAGCCTTATTTCCCCTACATTTGCAGCATCTCGAAGAATTATAAGATTTACTTCATGCATATTTGCGCCAGTGTCATAGCCATATTTCCTACAACCTCCATGGGTGCGAGGGACCCTCTGGGCAACTCCGGAGGGTCCATCCCCATCACCCCTCACATCTCTTAAAACTTTTTAGACCTTCACCCAATTTTCAGACACCGAAGTCTCGCAAAAGTTTGTTATGATATTAAATAAGCGTTGATAATCATTTTTCAAGTTCCTTATTTGAGAGGCCAACCATTAGTTGTCAGCAATGAGGTCAACATACTTTGATAGGCACTATCGCTTACGTTAATCATTTGTTGCAGATGTTTCACCATTTTGTTAGTGCTGAAAATAAACAATATATACGCTGGATAATGCCAAAGATTACTACATTCATGACCCTACATATTTCAAATATTTTTTTAATCTCCAAAACCATTTGTAGACAATTGCACTTTTACTCCATCCCGCTTGAATAATTTACAACAAAAGCAAAATGCCTTACGTCCAAGTTTTGAGTACACTAACTATTTTCTCTCTTGTTTTTTATCTATTTATTAATTGTTATATATAATGCATATAAGATATGTGTTATTCTTTGAATGATGGAGATATTCAAAATGAACTTGGTGTACCTGCCATCGGTCAAACTATTGTAGTGCATGCAATAAATGTATTGATGGAGTGCAAAATTATGAAATTTATTCATAGTCATCGATGGATAGATAGACATGAAAAGTGTGACCTGAAGCTTTACATACTATAATAGCACTGGTGATGAATTTAAAGCTTATGTACATGGCTCTATTGTTTGGCACAATGTTATTTCCGAGTTGCCATCAAAATTTACCGGTATATTATTTGAATCCTTTATCGAGTTAGACAACTCTAGAGAGCTTAACTGAGCGAATTTTATTTTGGCGATTCTAAATGATGGAATTAGATAGTGGACAAATAAATAACCAACATATATATATATATATATATATATATATATATATATATATATATATATATATATATATATATATATATATATAATGAAAAAAAAACACAGAATATATGTAAATCCACAATTCATAGATAAATAAAATATTATCTTTGTTTCCTTTTGAACTGCAAATTATCAACCAGGCTCGTAAAATGAAGCTTCACGGTAATATATTTTTCAATGGACAAAAATATCAGTGAGATTTATTCTATAAGCAATCCATACATTCGGGATACAAATATTCATTTATTTCAAATAATCCAATACTTCAATTGCATTTTCAATCTCTTTTGGTAATTTCCTCTCAACATTCTCAATTCTAAGAACAATTATATCCATTTAATATCAGAGCATGCATCACATTTTAAGTGTTATTCAAGTTTCTTACAACTACTCTTCAACCTTTCAC
Source organism: Erythranthe guttata (assembly GCF_000504015.1). The sequence goes on along the minus strand of NW_012192876.1, from coordinate 404,116 downwards.
CATTTACAAGTTTCTACTTTTTTAAATTCCAAGAAAAAAAAACAAATATGTGATCTTTGAAAATCTTGAAAATCTATCCTTAATGAAGTAAGAGCTTGATCAATCACAATGAAGATAAAGTTTATTCTAAAGGATCTTTCGGATGTTAGGTTAGCATCTTCATTGTTGTTCTCAAGTATTTTTCTTTGCGGTTAACTCGTTTCTCACAAAATATTGGATGGATAAACTTTTTTTTTTTTTGCTATAACTTCAACTTCATTCTTAGCCTTCTCATATCCAGTTTGTCTTTACTTTTCAAAGAGAATAATGAGTCATTTTAACAAGTCCAAAGCAACATACATATGCATTTCTTCATTCTGAAGAGTCTTGCCAACAATATTCACAAATGATAATAAATCATACCCAATAACCAAACTTAATAAGAAATATAAGCTCTCACAAACTGATTTATTACAAAACCAAGAGTCTCACTGCTTATTGCCTCGCCCCATCTTCATTTAATCCAATAAATCATCCCTTATTTCTCCGGTTTCAAGAACTTATGATTTCACGCTTTCAATGCGACTTTACGATCTTGTTTGTGAGAATCTCTTAAGCGTTAGACCACTCACATTATCTTTAAGATGTTCCACCATTTTGTTAGTGCTGAAAATAAACAATATATGCGCTGGATAATATGCCAAAGATTACTACATTCATGACCCTTGAACATATTTCAAAGATTTTTTTAATCTCCAAAACCTTTTGTAGACAATTGCACTTTTACTCCATCCCGCTTGAATAATTTACAACAAAAGCAAAATGCCTTACGTCCAAGTTTTGAGTACACTAACTATTTTCTCTCTTGTTTTTTATCCATTTATTAATTGTTATATATAATGCATATAAGATATGTGTTATTCTTTGAATGATGGAGATATTCAAAATGAACTTGGTGTACCTACTATCGGTCAAACTATTGTAGTGCATGCAATAGATGCATTGATGGAGTGCAAAATTATGAAATTTATTCATAGTCATCGAAGGATAGATAGACATGAAAAGTGTGACCTGAAGCTTTACATACTATAATAGCACTAGTGATGAATTTAAAGCTTATGTACATAACTCTGTTGTTTGGCACAATGTTGTTTCCGAGTTGTCATCAAAATTTACCAGTACATTATTTGAATTCTTTATCGAGTTAGACAACACTAGAGAGCTTAACTGAGCGGATTTTATTTTGGCAATTCTAAATAATGGAATTAGATAGTGGACAAATAAATAACAAACGTGTGTATATATATATATATATATATATATATATATATATATATA
>NW_012192876.1:381825-392159 GCF_000504015.1 Erythranthe guttata | reverse complement strand
CTATATTATAAAATTTTCTCTCTACCTCTATTCTCTATCACTTCTTCTCTTTCGGCATCTCTCAAAATCATTCAAAAACAAAAATCAGTTCAACATTTTCGTACTACGATTCTCTTTAACATCTTTTAAATATTTTTTTATTATTAACATATTTAGTATTGTTTATTCAATATTCCTACAACATTTATTAAAAAAAAATTGAAACAGTACTTTTGATATGAAGTATTTTTAATATTAAAATTTTTGAAACAGTAATTACCATTCGTTTTGACATTATTAAGGGCCCGTTTGATAGGCTCTGAATGACCTTTTAATACACAATAAACACTTATTCGGTCAGAGATAACCAATTTAGCCTGTTTGGTAGGGAGCTCTGTACGGAATGAAATATTGCTTACCGACTCAGTCAATAAATTAATACTTATTCGTTCAGAGATCGACTGAGTGGAATTTAGACAAAATTACCCCGTGATTTTTTTGAACCTTTTCAACAAACTCCTCTGCATTCACAGTCATGTTCAAATCCAATAACTCATAATATCGTTATCCATCATCATCGTCTCCTTTATTCAAGAAATTTTCACCAAAGTAGATCACTCATGAGAAATGAGATTCTGAGATTCCACGAGGCTGTTGAACTAATTTCCCTAATTTTTTTCACAGTACATATTATTCACATATAAAAAAAATAGTCAGAGAAGGTCGAAGAGAAAGATAAGGAGGCGGTGGAGAACTTTATGGTTGCCAGAGGTTTCGAAAAGTGAGCTATGTTTTTTATTAAATTATTTTCTAATGAAAAGATGATGTTCCAACAGGTCTAGCCTTCAACTATTTATTTCTTTTTTTTTTTTTTTTTTTTGGGCCTTTTTGCTTTGTTATTGATTATGATTTTTTGGTGAAAGATTAGAATTATGTTAAAGATTGAACATCTATATATATATATATATATATATATATATATATATATATATATATATATATATATATATATATATATATATAATTTCATTTACAATATTCTTTTTATTAAAAAAAATGTATAATATTTATAATTGCGATGGGCATTGAATTTTTGTTTATATATTATTGATAATTTTGTTTATGAAAAAATATATATTCAACATTATGAGGCTAGTATAGAAAAATTATATATTATTAAGATACAATAGGTTTTTTTTTATCAAACAAGCTTAAACGTTCAGTATGAAGCATTCAGACACTGATCTTAACCATTCAGTTATGTATTCAGCATTCAGTATTCAGCGCTTAATTCTGTCAAACGGGGCCTAAATGACTATTAACATTATTTAAACAAATATTTAAAAGAAAAAAAAACCCTCACATCGATTATAGTGTTGGACATGTATATAATTTCAGAAATATTTCATCAAAAAAAAAAAAAAGTGTATTTATGTTTTATATTTATTCGAACAATTTATTGTAAATATTGAACCATGCGTGGGGGTTTTCGTAATAGATTCTCTATTCCGAAATGGGGGGTTTCGTAATTAGACCATAACTCACGAGGGTGGCTATAATTATTCCAAAATTAACCCCCCCTCCTTGAAACCCCAATTCAACTCCAATTTCATGATTTACACCCCAAATTAGCCCAATTTCACCAATTAACCAATTTTGACCGCCACCGCCAGTCAGCGGCGTTGAACTTTTTTATTTTTTTGAAAACTTTTTTTTTGTCTGAATTTTTTTCCAGCAGGTCAACCCCCGGTGTCCGGCGTTGACTTTTTTTTCTTAAAAAAATATTTTCATTAATATTAGGGTAAATTACAACTACCTCCTAAGGTATGGACAATTTACGAAAAAAACCCCTCTTGTTTGATAATTACATCTACCCCATTCAACTATGATTTTTTCTTACACCTCCACCCTTATGGTGTCATATTCAACATAATCATCTTGATTTCGTGAAATGTGCTCTACTTTGTACCCGTTTTGTGTAAAAATACAATTTCTGATGCACCACAATCTGATATATACAAGCCAAAAAAATACATATTATGATCATCTTGCTTCAAAATGTGGAGTTCGAAGGGGATAAAACGGGTACAAAAGTGAATATTCCATATAATCTCGAACATTCCACTAAATTTGAAACCGCAAGGGTAGACGTGTAAGAAGATTTATAGTTGAGGGGTGGTTGTAATTACCCAAACATGAGGAGGATTTTTGTAATTTGACCATACCTCAAGGGGGTGGTTGTAATTTACCCTTAATGTTATTGTCTTGGCCTGCGTATTATTATCTCGGAGACAGTAGGTAATATTACTATCGGAGACAGTAAATTAACTGTTTAAGACATTTATTTTACTGTTTGAGATAGTAATTTTACTGTATTAAATAATTTTATCTTCTTGGCCTGTAATTTTGCTGTCTTTGATCGTAATATTACTATGTCATGCAGTAATATTACAGTTTGGGATAGTAATATTAGTAATATTAATGTTTGGGATAGTAATATTACTGTTTTGGCATTCAATATTACTGTCTTAGACAATAATTGTGTTGTTAACACAGTCATTTAGAGAGAAAAAAAGTTTCATAAAAAAGGAAAAGAAAAAAGAATCAACGCCGGAGATCGACGGTCAATGGCGGTTGACCGGCCGGAAACATATTTCAGAATTTTTTTTTTCAAAAAAAAAAAATAAAAAAATAAATAAAAGTCAACGCCGGAATCTGGCGGGAAAAAAAATCCAGAAAAAAGATTATTGTCTAAAAAAATATTTTTTCAAAAAATTAAGAAAATGGGAGTTTATGTGATTTATTTGTACAAATCAGGGGTCAATGTACAATATCGATGAATTTAGAGTATAATTGATGGAATTGATGAAAAATATATTACGAAGGGGTATTTTAGACAAAATACATGATGATAGATTTATTTGAGAGACTATTTTTTTGTCTTGACCTACGTGCATTTAAATCCCTTGTCATGAGCCTATTTGCCATTTTAAATAGTTGTTTAACACATTAAACAACTATTACAAAACTTACATGGATGAATATTTACAATAAATTGAAAACAAACAACTATAAGCAAAAGGATGCTTGGAATCTATGGTATTATTTTTCTTTTTTAAATTTCCATGAATGTTATTCGAAAAATATTTGAAATTTTTATACATGTCCTACTAGTTAAGAGTCATATCTTGAATTAAACTCTTGCATAATCATAAATTTCTAGGCGTATGATTGATACCTGCAGGCCCGTTCCTGGGATTTCGGGGGCCCAAGGCGAACTTTGTGAAGGGAGTCGAAACGGGGCCCCTTGTATATTTAGCTAAATTAATATAAATATGAATGCATGCTATATTTTTAGTGACCAGAAATTAACATTAAAATAAGTACTAAAAATATTTGTAGTCCAAAAAAAAAACTAATAAATAATCTCGAAACAAATTTCGGCGTCACTGAAAAATAACTCTTCTTGCTTTCTGAGCTGCAAAATTACTAATCAAACTACTGAAATCAAGTTTTTCTGTCAAATATTTTTCAATGGATAACATAGCTAATCCATTTAGTCTTTCTTGGCTCATGGTTGATCGGAGGTAAGACTTGATTAACTTCAATTTTGAGAAACTTCTTTCTGCAGAGGCAACTGTGACTGGTATAATCAATAGTATCCTATAAGCAACCCATGCATTCGCAAAACACCCATTCATCGCTTTCAAGTAATTCAACACTCCAATTGCCGTTTCTGCTTCTTTCGGTAGAATTTCTCTCAGTACTCTTAGTTCATTAAATAAATCTTCCCCGTCAATATCAGATTCCATATCGTTTTTTTAAAAAACATTGAAGCTTAACACAAGAAGCCTTCAGACATTCATCGTCTATCAATTTCCACTTCTTTAAATCTAACAAAAATCCAAATTGTCCTTCAAACTTTTGGAAATCTTCAAATCTCTGTCTCAATGAAGTAAGAGCTTGATCCATAACAAACATGAAAAATTCAACTCTAAAGGTTTCTTCTGCTGACTGGGGTGTGTATTCATTCTCATTCTCATCAAATTGCCTTTTTCTTTTAATTACCCGTCTCGTCCGAAATAAGGGTTGAACACCCAATTTGGTGGCAATAAGTTGAGCTTCTTTTTTGGCTTTCTCAAATCCTGTTTCTCTATAATCTTCAACAAGAATGATGAGTCCTTTCAACTGCCGCAAAGCTTCATCCATATGCATGTCTTCATTTTGACGTGTCTTGCTGACACTATTCACAAAAAATAATAAATCATACCAAATAACCAAATTCATCAAAAAATCAAAGTTTTCGAATTCATTTATGATCAAACCTTCATCTTCACTAGTTATTGTTCCATCTTCATCGCTGTGTGCCAACTCAAGTAAAGCATTTCTAACTTCTTCCGTTTGTCGTAGCAATGGTTTCACACTTTCAATACGACTTTCCCATCGTGTTTGGGACAATGGTTTAAGAGTAAGACCAATAACATTAGCCTTCATGATATCCCACCTTTTTGTTGAAGCAGAAAATAAGCAATATATTCGTTGAATAACCCCAAAAAAAAATTTACCTTTGAGACAACAGCTGGTCATATCACAAAGTGCAAGATTCAGACTATGACAACCACATGGCATGTAGAAAGCTCTTGGATTTCGATCAAGTAATCTCTTTTGTACACCTTTGTGTTTTCCCTTCATATTCGACCAATTTTCATAACCTTGACCTCTTATATCATTGATGTCTAGCTCAAGAGTATCTAATACCTCTTCTAGTTCACTAAAAAGACCAAGTCCTGTTGTATCATCCACTTTCAGAAACTCCAAAAAAAACTCCTCAACTTTTATTTGGCTTACAGTAACGTCCACGCATCGTATCACAAGAGTCGTTTTCTCTTTATGGCTTACATCAGGTGTACAATCAAGTATAACAGAGAAGTATTTTGCTTTTTTTATTTTTTCCACGATAGCCCTCTTGACTTCACCAGCCAATAAATTAATCAATTCATTTTGAATCTTGTTACCGAGATAATGGTAATGAATCTCTTTTGTTTCAATTCTTCGAACATGCTCTTGCATTATGGGATCAAACATTGCAACCATTTCAATGAACTTCAAAAAAATCCCATTCCCATCTTTATGAAGTGTTTCATTGTCCCCTCTAAATGCCAAATTTTGTTGTGCAAGAGTTCTCACAAGTGCAATTATTCGAACCAATACTTTCCGCCAATAATTTTTCTCTCTATTAATTTGCTCTTGCAAACCTTTATCAATTGTTTCATTTTTCTTTAGCCGCATCTCCAATTCGATCCACTTACTGATACAAATAATATGTTCGTTGCTTCCTTCATTACTATGTAGTCTATGAGCAAGATTTTTCCAATCCTTAAAACCAGTGGTCGCCAATTGAGTATTATTTGACTCATTCTTAAACAATTTGCAGCAGAAACAAAAGACCTTATCAGCAATTTTGGAATAAACTAACCACTTTCTCTTGTGTCTCTCTCCATTTGGAAATTGCCGGACGTAATGAGTAGAAGAGAAATGTCTACAAGAATCGTCAAGAGGGTACTCGAAATCATCATCCAAATCTCTTATAGGGCTTCATTCTAGCAAAAAGTCTCTCGTCTTTACATCAAATTTGTCCCATTTGATTGGATCATCACTTACTTGCTCACTCAACACTTGTTCAACTTGTGGATCATTGTCACCTCCATCCTTGGTTGTTTTCGTTTCTTGGTTGCCATCTACAGTTGGATTTTCTAACTCCACTGTTTCATTATCATTGATATCCTCGTTCACCAATTCTTCATCTATTTCTATAATATTAACTTGTTCGGCATCAAAAAATCTATGCAAACCTCCTCTTCTTTTCATAGATCGATCAAGTTCGTCTCGTTTATCCTTTATCTTTCTTTTTTCACATCCAGAAGGATATACTCTAGGAGTAGGACCCATGACCACGACAATAAAATTATGTACCAAAACAAGAAAATAACTCATCAAAATATGTATTATAAATTACAAAATATAATGAAAATATCACTTTCAATACAAGAAATGTATTGAAATATCAATCCTTCATAGTTTATTCATTAAAAAAAGAATAACATGTACATAAATTTTTATTCCATTGATCAACATAAAAAAAGGAAAAATATATTATGGTATACCAAATAATGAAGATGTATCTTGTAGCCGCCTGTTGATTTAAATCGGGGTAGAGGTCGGAGAAACGTAGAAAAACAACAATTGACGGAAAGTAATAACAACAGGATCAAGAAATTTGGTGACTTGAATTTTGGAATTTAAGAATGAAATTTGGGGAATCTGGTTTCGAAATTTAAGAAGATGAGTGGGAATTTGGGGTTTCAAAATCCAGAATTGAAGATTAGGAGTTGAAAATTTGGGGGATATGAAAGCCCTTACGGTATTTGATTGTCTTCTTCATGATGAAAAATTGAAACCCTCAATTTATTTGTGTTAGAGAAAAGAACGTGGGAGAGAGAGAGAGAAAAGAATGTGGATGAGGCAGGGGAGAGAAATAAAATAGAGAGAAGGTAAGAAAAAAAAGAAAAAAAAGGTTAAGGGGATATTACGTGAAAAATAAAATAGAAAAAAAATTAAAATTTCTTAATAGGTTTTATGTTTTATTTTAGATATTCTTTAAAAAAAATAATTTAATTAGGTAAATCTTGGTTTGGAAACAAATGGCCTTAAATAAAAATAATATAAATAAATTCTTATATAATATAAATATTTTTTTTTCAAAATCGGGGGCCCCTAAATTTCGTAAAAAATCGGGGGCCCAAGGCGGTCGCCTTTCTCGTCTCCCCTCAGAACCGGGCCTGGATACCTGAGGTAATATTTTATAGGCTCATAAGGACCGATTTACTTCATGCATATTTGCGCCAGTGTCATGGCCACATTTCCTACAACCTCAATGGGTGCGAGGGACTCTCTGGGCAACTCCGGAGGGTCCATCCCCATCACCCCTCGCATGATCTCTTAAAACTTTTTAGACTTTCACCCAATTTTCAGACACCGAAGTCTCGCAAAAGTTTGTTATGATATTAAATAAGCGTCGATAATTGTTTTTCAAGTTCCTTATTTGAGAGGCCAACCATTAGTTGTCAGCATTGAGGTCAACATACTTTGATAGGCACTATCGCTTACGTTAATCATTTGTTGCGGATGATAAATCTCGTTATTTTGAGATCGCCTGTTGCCTTTTAAAATGTTGCACCCGCTGATGCACACCATCAATCATTCCAGCATAATCGTTAATATCAACTCTATACCCATCACTTTTTGTCATCTTATAGCCTTATTACCAACACTTAAACTACAATCAATGATACTCGTGAGCATTTACGAATAAGTAACATATACCATTAGTTACATAAAATGAGTTACACCTCAATCTCCCAAAGGCATCTAGAATTCTTTAATTCACAATGTGCGTCATACAACCTAAACTCTGATACCTGTGACGTTCGCCCTCTATGTAAAGCTTTTGTCGAACTAGAATATTTGAAATAACCTAATTTTTTTTAATTAATACCAACTGAATTATATCTCACAAAATACATACCTTTTAGTTATTAACAAACCTCACATCCAACAAGATAACATACAAAATTTCTAAACCATTACAACGGTAGATTCTAGCAAGGGTTGGTCCCAGAGTCCTCGAGGCCTAAGCTGAAAATAAAGAGAGACGAAAAATGAGGGTCCTAAAGTAATTAAATAAAAATGTTATATATATATAATGAAAAAAAAAAACACAGAATATATTTAAATCCACAATTCATAGATAATTAAAATATTATATTTCTTGCTTTCTGAGCTGCAAATTATCAGTCAGGCTCGTAAAATGAAGCTTCTCGGTAATATATTTTTCAATGGACAAAAATATCAGTGAGATTTATTCTATAAGCAATCCATACATTCGGGATACAAATATTCATTTATTTCAAATAATCCAATACTTCAATTACATTTTCAATCTCTTTTGGTAATTACCTCTCAACATTCTCAATTCTAAAAACTATTATATCCATTTAATATCAGAGCATGCATCACATTTCCAGTGTTATTCAAGTTTCATACAACTACTCGTCAACCTTTCATCATTCACAAGTTTCTACTTTTTTAAATTCCAAGAAAAAAAAACAAATATGTGACTTTTGAAAATCTTGAAAAGCTATCCTTAATGAAGTAAGAGCTTGATCAATCACAATGAAGATAAAGTTTATTCTAAAGGATCTTTCGGATGTTAGGGTAACATCTTCATTGTTGTTCTCATCAAAGTATTTTTCTTTGCGGTTAACTCGTTTCTCACAAAATATTGGATGGATAACCTTTTTTTTTGCTATAACTTCAACTTCATTCTTAGCCTTCTCATATCCAGTTTGTCTTTACTTTTCAAAGAGAATAAATAGTCATTTTAACAAATTCAAAGCAACATACATATGCATTTCTTCATTCTGAAGAGTCTTGCTAACAATATTCACAAATGATAATAAATCATACCCAATAACCAAACTTAATAAGAAATACAAACTCTCTCAAACTGATTTATTACAAAACCAAGAGTCTCACTGGTTATTGCCTCGCCCCATCTTCATTTCTACTAGACAAATCCAATAAATCATCCCTTATTTCTCCGGTTTGAAGAACTTATGATTTCACGCTTTCAGTGCGATTTAACGATCTTGAGAATCTCTTAAGCGTTAGACCACTCACATTATCTTTAAGATGTTCCACCATTTTGTTAGTGCTGAAAATAAACAATATATGCGCTAGATAATGCCAAAGATTACTACATTCATGACCCTTGAACATATTTCAAAGATTTTTTTTAATCTCCAAAACCTTTTGTAGACAATTGCACTTTTACTCCATCCCGCTTGAATAATTTACAACAAAAGCAAAATGCCTTACATCCAAGTTTTGAGTACACTAACTATTTTCTCTCTTGTTTTTTATCCATTTATTAATTGTTATATATAATGCATATAAGATATGTGTTCTTTGAATGATGAAGATATTCAAAATGAACTAGGTGTACCTGCCATTAGTCAAACTATTGTAGTCCATGCAATAAATGCATTGATGGAGTGCAAAATTATGAAATTTATGGATAGATAGACATGAAAAGTGTGCCTGAATCTTTACATACTATAATAGCACTGGTGATGAATTTAAGCTTATGTATGTACATGGCTCTGTTGTTTGGCACAATGTTGTTTCCGAGTTGCCATCAAAATTTACTGGTGCATTATTTGAATCCTTTATCGAGTTAGACAACACTAGAGAGCTTAATTGAGCGGATTTTATTTTGGCGATTCTAAAAGGTGGAATTAGATAGTGGAAAAATAAATAACAAACATATATATGTGGATCTTTATTATTTCTTCATATATAAATTTAATCAAATCTCAATAACATCTAACACGTTATCTGGTTGAAATAATATTTTATTTGTCGCTTAAAGGTGTTTTAATTTACAACTGTGCGACCAAAAATATTCACAATGTGTTATGAACTTAACATCTCAACGACCCTTCTTGAACTTTTTAACGAGGCAAATGGTCGGTTCTTTCAACTATGATATATAAAAAAATGGAGGATAGTGGAGTGAAAATGTACGTTATTCAACCTACATTGTTCCATGACCCATAATTCTCACATTCGGACTATAATTTTGGCTTAAACCATTTTTCAATCACACTCATTTGGTTCAATTAAATTCATATGCGTAGTCAGAAAATACATTGTTTAATGATAAGAACCTCACCGGTAAAACATAAGTCAGGTTTGCTGCCAATGCACATAGAGGGAGATTCGTTGAGGGATGGACAAAAGTTTATGAGCGAACAAAATAAGAATAAAGTTACTGAGATTTTGAAATATGATACATTTAAGAATTGACATGAGATACATCAAAAAAGCAAGTGCACGAAAGTTTCACACAAGAGCACAAGTATCATTCTTAAGTGCACGAATAAGTGGATATGATAAAAAAATAATTGGTTATGGATAATTTAGTGAACCGACTTGCAAGTGTAGACCAAAGTGGATATCAAACAGGCATCCATGAATTAGGAAATAAAATCATTGATATGCTTCATAATTTAGAGACCACTCTTCCACGAATAGTACGAGATGCATAGGATGAAGTCATTCCTAATACAAATAACCCAAAAAAAGACATTAAACGACGAAATCAAAGTCAAAACATGGTCGATTTTATTCTAAAAAGGGTAAAGAAACTATTGAGCTATAGATTCTATGATGTTGAAAAACTAACATATTACCACAAAACAAAAAAAAAAAAGCTAATCAGTCCAGAAGTAGAA
>NW_012192876.1:371549-381725 GCF_000504015.1 Erythranthe guttata | reverse complement strand
GGGAGTTGGTTTTACCCCTCATGTAATTACAGTAGAATCAGGAGAGGTAAACAAACTAAAAAGTTTCAGTTTTTTGAATATGTTTTATTCCAATTTGCTTGATTTTTGTCAGTGATTTCGGTAAGTTGTATGTAAGCACAACGGCAAAGTGATTATCAAAGCACTTCGTTTGGTATTTATCTCTTAGATCCTCCTTGGTTATTTCGGCTGGAAATTCTATGGTGACTTTAAATTTAACATTAATTATCAGTGATGAATAACTTTAAGATGATGTTTGAAGTTTTTTAGGTCGTGCGTTAAGAGTAATTAGATCTATTGTCTGTTTATTAAATATTGGGTAGCGACGTGTATAATCTGGTGCCTCCCAGTTGAGTAGGTTGCTAGTTTGTTTGATAAAACATAGTTATCTGAATTAAATTCATGTTATTTGCTAATAGTTTTTCGTAACTGCGTGGATTAAGATGACGTATGTCTTCTCATTTTCTATATGTAGAAAAGATTTTATCTTGCCTTTTCTGTTTATGTTATCTTACATATGGTGGTGAATGAAGAAATAAAGTTAAAGGTAGAAATCGAAGCCTTCGAAGACCATGAACCTAGGATTTAATGCTTTTCTTAGTTTGGACAATGAAATCTCTAACCTTATCCACGTCATATGTTAGTGTATTTGAAAAGATAGTATGTCACGTAAGGGTAATTAATCTTTCCGTTTATCCTTATTGTGTTAGCATTGCAATAAAAATTCTCAGGTGAATATCTTACACGTTTACTACTGAAATTCTCCAATTTGGTAAACAACGTTTCTAGGTGAAAAAAACGGGTATTTCTATTGCTATCTCTGTTTGTAATGTGGGCGCTTATTGAGTTAAATAGACCTGTGCAGCAGTATCGTATTTCGGTATAGGATAGGGTATAGTTAAGTAGATATGTGATTACTGGTTTTCTCCAAGGCTATTGAGTGCTCTGATGCCATATTTAATGTTCGATTTCTCACTGACTTCATTTATGACTTAACTCTCTAGTATTTAGGATCTGCTCATCAGTTTAATGCGTAGATGCAATACGCCACGTATAATATACTATATATAACCTCGTAATCCCTAAACTACGTACAGATTTTCGCACATTGATATACTTAAGCAAACCTTAAACTTCTTTGACACTTCTGCCTGCACCATGACTTGGACAAGTACACTGAAAACAAGAGCATAAAGAAGGTCATATCCAAGTATGCTTTTGAATATAAAGCTCAAACTTTTGTGTTATTATCATTAAAATGTTAGCGCTCAAGCTAGGAGTTGCCCGCGACAGGAAATATTAGTTGTACTTCTTGCCAAACCCCAAGATATATTTTATGATTGGATGAAAAGGAAGCATCACTGTGAAGAACAGTGGAATGATCGGGCCAATTGTGAACATAAAAGTTTATCAAAGCCTGTATATTATTCCTACAATCTTATGATAAAAGTCGAGTCTTTTCGGTTTGACGAATGATTCCCATCAAATATGTAGAATTCGTTAATCTTGTGTCTGAAAGAACAATTGTAGTATTCTGAAAGGTTGAAAATCTCTATTTTATTTTGACAAAAAAAATGCCTCCGATGACTCAAATTTGTACTTGTTAATTAGTTTCTGAAAATCTAGATGTAGTATTCCTTATGTTGCAATATTTGGGCGCCCACTCGACTAGGTGAACAATTTTTAGACGAATTAGAAAGTGAAAGTGTGGGCATCTTTAAGCTGCTCTCTTCCCTTCAGCTTTGTTCTGGCGCATAATTACTTTTAAGTGAGTATAGTTTAGGTAAAGAAGTTATACTTCAGAAAAAAATGAGCCTTATATTGAGATGTGCAAGATGAAGCTGGCGTTGTTCATTTATGCTGAACACCAGTCAAACTCAATGTAATGTAAGAATGAAGAGCAGATGATTTTTATCCGCCTTTCAGAAACGTTAACATTGATAATACTTCTTGTTACTATGAGGGTTAGGTACTTTAGGCTTATATATAAGATTACCTATTACTCCCTCCAATTTTTTGTTAGTCGTTTAAGGTTTAGGCCATAGATTAAGAAACTCATTAAATAGCTTCCATTTTGACAAGAAAAGCAAACATTACCCTTTGTACGTATAATCTCAGCATTAATTGGTACGGCAATCCTCTCGTTAATTTCATGGTCATCTTCTCTCTCTACAATTAATAGTAAATTGTAAAAATAGGATTAATTATGTGTTGGACTCCTCAAATAACAACTAATACGTGATTTGTTTTTTCTTTTTTGGCTAAAGAGAAACCAAATGGTACGGATGTATTAACTGTCTTTATTTTTCTTGTACTCATGTATTAAAGGTAGGTACTTAGTCTCAGTAATTATCTGTACTACCAAATTGAACATTAACCTTACGTTTATCTCCGTTCTTTACCGAGGTTTCCTAAAGCATATCAAAGTTATCAATATAGACCAGTTTTTGCAATGAAAGAAAGGCTGAGAATGTGTTTGTTTTGTAGGATATAGCGTCGAAAATAATGGCATTCTCACAGCAAGGACCACGCACAGTTTGCATTCTATCTGCTTATGGTGCTATCTGTAATGTTACCCTTCGTCAACCTGCAATGTCCGGTGGCACAGTTACATATGAGGTTTGTGCTGTTATCATATATATATATTTACCTTACATTTGATGAAGCAGTATTGTTCTTATATCTGGAATACCTATATCTATAAAGTAAGATCTAAATATCTGCTAAATGTGGTAGATAATTCTCGTATTCATATTTCTTCGCTCGTTATCAATGAATACATAAAGGTAAGTATAACATCGACTCCTTCATATACTTTGTGAAGCTTAGATTTTACATATCGTGGAGGCGATGTTTCCATGTAATCTGTTAAAGAGTTTATTTCACTCACTCTCTATTGGTTTAAATTAAAAATGCTATAGCTACATGAAAATGATGACTGGATGTCGTCACATCTGGCAAGGAGCTTAAAAAGTCAATTTGATTTATCTTCGTCTATAAAATTTTAGACTGATTTATGAAGATAAATCGAGAAAGTGCATTTTTGTTTTGTATTTAGATAATTTGATTTAGTTCCCAGAGTTGCTGTTTTCGAGAAATCTGGCATTTTGTTACATCTGAAAAGTTTTATTACTGTTGTTGGTTGGGGTTTTACTGGAAAGGAAAATCTGAGCGTCTACAATAGTTTCAGTAGTAAAGTTGTTTTTATTGATTTAGTTTCACGATGCATGCCTTCGGTAGGATTAGGAAACACTATTGGACCATGTTGTTAGAATCTTATCATTCGATTCGATTTACACTCATCGTTTCAAATCTGTAAATAAATTTTAAATGTAAAAAAAGTTCTATTGAAGTAGTAAATCTTAAAAGTATTGAGATATATTTGTACAAGCATGATTTTACGATTCAAGAGAGTGTAATACATTTGAAGATAATTTTGATGAGAAAAAAAATATTTTAAATATAAAGAACACTACATGATAAATATTCATACTATCATAAATCCATAATACATTTCTAACTTCTCATTAACGCTTTTTCCGTCTCCAAATACTGCTCATCTCCAAGCGTAAACAGATAAATAGAATTGCAGTATAAGATATTTTTATTTTTTGTTATAATGCTTTATAATTTGTTTAAATGATAGGATATCATTTAAGCTTGTAATATATATAATATAATAGTTGAAAAAAAAATAAAAAATCTTAATATTTAAGAAAAAGATTTACGATTTTGGTTAAATAAGCTGGGTGTAGACTGTGGCCAGATATTGGTTAAATAAGCTGGATTTGGAAGATTGTTTAGCTCTTCTCACTGATAATGTACTTAAAACCTTAAACTACAATTGATAGTACCTATAATACCTAATACAATCCTGATTCAATTTGTTCCGTTTGTGATTATGGATGAACAAAGATTTGGAGTTTCAAGTAATACAGAAAAAGAAATATAATTGGTTTTGGTATACTGGACTGGAATTAAAGGGTAAATTACCAAAACCCCCGAGTTAAGGTTGAATTACCACAAGACTCCTCAGATATTCATAATTACAAAAAAAAACTCTTGAGATTTGTTGCCGTCGTACACTGTTTACCTTATGTGGTTAATCTGCGCAGAAATAGCAGGTAATCTTGATTACTTGAAAGTTTATTATAACAGTAAACTTGTATTCGATAGTGCCTAGTTTTATTTTTACCAATTTATATTTGCTCTATTCTTGTTCCATAATGCTTATCCTGGTTAGGGGTGAGGAAAAAAAATCCGAAAACCGAAAAACCGGACCGAAAACCGAAAAACCGACCCGAAATATGCCGTCCCGAAGCAAGAACCGCATATACGGTTTTTTATTTCCGCCGAACCGAAATTTTCGGTTCACACTCGGTTTTTCAAGTGGTTAACCGAGCCGATGTACCGAACCGATCCGAAACGACGTCGTTTTGATAGGGCCTAATATATATTCCTGATTTTTTTTTCTCTGAATTTTAATGTGCCCCAGCCCAATAACCCGCCCCAGCCCAATAACCCGCCCCAGCTCGTTTCTTTTTGGGCTTTGTTGGTTCAAAATGGGCTGAATTATTTTTAGCATATTTTGGGCTTATTTAAATTTAGTTTAGAGAAAAAAAAGGGCTGAAAACCGACCCGAAAACCGGAACCGTTAAGAAACCGAACCGAAAATTTAGGAACCGAAAAAAAACCGAAACCGAAAAAAAAAACCGAAAAACCGACTAGAACCGAACCGACATGAACCGACCGGTTTGGTTTTTGGTTCTTCGTGAACCGACCATTTCGGTTCCAGGTTCGGTTTTAGGCTAAAACCGACCCGATCCGAGCCGATCTCACCCCTAATCCTGGTAGTATTGTAATTTGTTAGCTAGCATTCCTTTATGTTTTTAATGTGCTAAGTAGGAAACTTTGATAGTGCACGTGGCATCCTCCAATGGGTTACATTTAGAAAGTTGTTTTTTACCAAGTGATGATGCTCTTAAGAAAATTAAAAGGGTCTCGTGCTGTGGTTTTCTCCAGGTCCCTGTCCTTTTATTCCGTCTTATATTTTGTTCATTAGCTAGATTACAAGTACAGATACAAGTACGGGCCTTGTTGAGGAGTCTTCACTTCTCAGGATTTTTAATGAACTTTTTTTTTCCTTGGTTCTTATCCCTTTCGATAATCCTTTTTGTGCTGTCTGAAACATTATGCCAATAACTGTTCTCATTTGCATTTTTGGTATAGATACGCATCAATTTGAATTACATATGTGATTGATGTTGGTGAAAAATGCTTCCACAGGCTTAATTAGCTCTTAAGATATTACGTTTGAATTCTTCGTCCTAGATGCCTTGAACATTCATTGGTTCAATGTTGAATTCTATATTAGGGGTCAATAATCATCGCAGGTGTAGAAATAATGCTTAAATTTGCCGGGCAGAGTTCAAAACCGAGTTAAATTTGCACCAAAGCTTGTGAGATGTTTTAATTTTATTATATGTTTGAGTTTATTGTTTAAGCGTGTCCAATAATGGTGGTGTCATAAATTTGCAGGGCCGGTTTGAGATAATATCTTTGTCAGGCTCGTTCCTAATGTCAGAGAGTAATGGTAGCCGAAGTCGAACCGGTGGTTTAAGCGTTTCATTGGCTGGCGCAGATGGTAGAGTCTTGGGTGGTGGAGTTGCTGGAATGCTCAAGGCTGCATCCCCTGTTCAGGTACTTGTTTTTTTTTTTTAATTTAATTAATTTATTATTATTATTATTGTTATTTATTTTTTCTTTTATCATGGATTCGTTCGCACTTCTCTCTCTTCGTTGCTATCTATTTATTTTTTTATTACTATTCTTCTTTTCCAGGTTGTTGTAGGAAGCTTCATTGCGGATGGAAAGAAGCCAAAGGCGGGTCCCACTTCGACCCCGCCATCAAATATGCTGAATTTCGGTGCGCCAGCGCCACAGGCTAGCCCTCCTCCAGGTGCATCGAGTGAGTCGGCTGAGGAGAATGATGATGGTAGTCCTCTTGAACGTGACTCGTCTGGACCTTACAGTACTAACGCTGGGCAGCAGCCAGTACAGAGTATCCCTATGTATGCAAATATGGGGTGGCCCAATCCCATAAAAATGCTTCCCGATTAACCGAACCTTTTATTTTTCTGCATGACGTAGGAACTTTGCTTTCGACCCCCAGATTGAGGTTTTTCTGTAGTTCTCTCTCTCTATCTCTCTCTTTTTTATTGTAGCTTTCTATTAGTAGTCTCTGGTATGTGCACGTTCTCGTATTACATATTCTCGGATATTGGGCTAATCTTATACTTCTTATTGCATGTGAAGGGAGCCACTTCAGTGTCGTTCACATTCTTGTTATTATATATCTATATATTTGATTTATCTTCTGTTTCTTGATTTTCTTTCTTATTCTACTGTGAACCTTGTAAGTTTTTATTTCCAACTGTGACCAACTGTTCTGTCGTGTTAAGGCAACCACGCCCTAGCTCGTGATGCGTCGTTGATATATATACATATGAACACACACGCACACATATATATATATGTGTGTGTGTGTGTGTGTGTTCCGTTCGGTTCTGGTTAATTTTGGTGACGTGTCTGTTACAGTGGAACTGCAAATTAAACGTACGGAATTTACGAAGGTGAAGTGAATATTTAGGAAAATAAAGTTGGTGCTAATACAAACTCACAACCATGTTGCAATAAATTGAAGATCTACATACAGCAAATACAACATTTTGGT
The DNA here is from genome assembly GCF_000504015.1 of Erythranthe guttata. The sequence goes on along the minus strand of NW_012192876.1, from coordinate 374,974 downwards.
GTGTCTGTCTAACATATATATATATATATATATATATATATATATATATATATATATATATATATATATATATATATATATATATATATATATATATATATATATATATATATATATATAGCATTGGTATGTCGTCAATTAAGTACAATAATAAACTTGATAGTTGATGCCGGTAGACTGATGTTTTACACTTTCTACACTGCTTCACATTTTCTTTCCCCACCAATTCATCAGTGCAAATCAATTAATTACTCAGTGAAGAAACACAATTTATTGAATTTAAATCGATATATTAGGAGAAATACTTATGGTGAAAGTATAGACTATAGTCTGTTAAAAAAACAAGGAATTATATCAATGCAATAGTTTGATCGTGTGTTTTTTCGGAAAATAATCTGAAGCTATGAAAAATTGTAGGAGACAATTACAAGAAAGAGTTGTCAGAGTGGTTAAAAATATTCAAATTTTGTGTTGTAGTTAAGCTTACACAGTGGCGAAGCCAGGATTTCTTCATTGGGGGGTCGAATACACATAAAAAAAATATAAATACAAAATAACGTAAAAAATTTAATGACTGCAACGACTGTTTCAAGAGTAACGAATTTAGTATATTATTATAGGATGGGCTTAAATTTTGGGGGTTCGGGGCAGTGCCCTTGAAAAAAAATGGATTTTTTCCCCTTTGTTCTTAAGAAAACCAGAAGATAGGAAAAGAAATATTTAGTAGGTCTTTTTTTGCATTAATTAATTTGAATTTTGGGTGGACTAAATAATAAAAATTGAATGGATTTGTGTCCCTCCTTGCCTAGTGGTTGACTTGTCCCTAGTTCTAAGTCACGTAATACTTCTATAGTAGTGAGAAAAAAAATTGAAGGGGGCCGTGGCACCCCCTGGCCCTACACTAGCTTGCCCACTGAGCTTACATCGTGTGCGGTTTTTTCCAGCGGTTTTGAGAAGTGAAAAAATAGCAGAATGGAAAATTGGCCAAAAATGCAGCACACGATGTGAGAAAAAAAAATGTTTGGGCCAAAACTTGAGTTAAAAAATTTTATATATAAAAGAAAGATATTTTGAACTAAAATCTAGACCTAAACCTGGGGTAATTTTTAAATTAATAATCTCTAATTTAAACACTAATTCCCTATATTTGCATATACCATGTTTCTAGTTTATTTATTTATATATTTTTATTTTTCTTTATCCACTCTAACCAGCCACTTACTCATCATGGTAGAAGTTATCACACCATGATCTCAACCCCATTACCAATTTCATTATTCTATTTAAATTCACGAGAACTCCACAAAAAATCACATTTTATTTTGCCAAGCGTCTTCTTCCTGCTCGTTTAAAATTTTGTTCGTCTTCTTTTTCCTTACCAACATTTTCAACATTAGCAATTGCTTTCTACAGGTAAACAACACAATTATTTTTTTATATTTATTTTATATCATATGTTTAAATTTCACATCACATAATAGTTGCTAACGATTTTGATTTTTTTGTACAACTTAGGCATAATTTTTGTTGGCAATGAATCCCCGTATGTCAGCCATATGCCTTCACATAATGTTCATCTCTTTCATTGTTTGGTTGACCATGATATTTTTCGTTTTCATAAACCTATTATGCCATTTATTTTTTATGTTGTAAACTCATTATGTTTTATCACTTCAAGGGTCACCGCCTGTTAACGTTTGAGGCACAACAATTGTTACGTTAGTCGTATTGATTGGCAAATTGGTATTCCAACATGTATTTGTGAAAGAAGAATTTGAATCAAATTTCTCACGAAGTTAGTCATATTGTAAGGAAATTTCAGTGAAAGGGTTCTTTTTAACCTGCATATATTGTGACCACTATCTGGAGCGTGTGAGAACGTCCGACTTGGTGCGTTGCATGCATTGTAATCTCACCATGATGCACCGAGAATGTTTTCAAGCAATGGTGGCAGATCAATACGCACTTGTTTTGATAATCTCAGTTGAGGTTGTGTCTGTAGAATTTGCGTAATTAGCTTTGCTCTTTTTTATAAATCGTTATCTGCTTGAACATACAGTTGAAGTGCGTTTTCTTATTGTTATATTTTCATCACCGATGTAAGGCGGCCGTTACATGCAAGCCCATTTTTTTATTAGTTCAAAACCACATAAAGGAGTTTATTAGTTCAAGCCCGTAAATTAATCTAATTTTATTACATCAAGACCAAAGATGACAAATATACCCTTATCCACAAATAATACTCAAATACAAATAAATCTTATTTTTAATTTCTATAATGGTTCCCAATATCACGAAAATTGTTGACCTTAGTCCGACTACAATGGCTTGGAGAGTTATTGTACGAGTAATGTTGCTGTGGTTGGTTCCACATTACGATAACAAAGATGAAATTGTTAGTCTTGACATTCTGCTCATGGATTCCAAGGTGATATGCAAAATGTTATTTTTTCATTATTTTTGATTTGGATTTTAATATTTCTATATATATATATATATATATATATATATATATGGTCTTAAGATAGGTCCCTGATGATAAAACTTATTAGAATTAAGTGACAAGCTCAACTAAACCTTTGCTTCACATTCTTTATAAATTTCATCCCAAAAATGCCCTCCACACAACAAATAAAATATGCACCAAGTAATACATAAATTGAACCCTAGCCGTCAACAAGCATATACTACAAAAATCAATAGTCATCCAAAAATAAAACCTTAGATCTACAACCACCGTCGCTATAGCTGCCAAAATAAAAACCTAGATTTGCAAAACCGCCACCATAGCCGCCACCACCTCCATATTCATCGCCTCCCGACCTTTCTCTATCTCCATCACCAATTCCCTTAATAACTGTGACCACCACCACCCTTAACCGCCTCCATAACTATCTCCACCATACCCACGACCTCCATAGACGTCGCCATAACAACCCCCACCATATGCACCGCCTCTATAGCCGCCGCCATTCACCATGACCGCCTCCATAATAACCCCACGTTAACCGGCGCCACCATGACCACCCCCACTGCAGCCATAGACGCAATAGCCACCCACCATAACAGGGAGCAAGAGAGATCGAGAGGGAGAGTGAGAAAGAGCAACAGACATGTAGAGAACGAGAGAAAGGAACGAGAGAAAGAAAGAGAGAGAATAAAAAAAAATAAACAGATATAGGTTGGAGAGACGTAAATAAAGTTTATACTTAGGGTATAAGGGCAAGTTAGGGATTAAAAAAATTGGGATGTGAGACATATTATATTTTAAAATAGGGATGTATTCTTAAAAAATAGTTTGAGATTGTCATTTAGTTCTAATTAAATTTGCTACGAGGGACTCAAGCATTTATATATATATATATATATATATATATATATATATATATATATATATATATATATATATATATATATATATATAT
>NW_012192876.1:361449-371449 GCF_000504015.1 Erythranthe guttata | reverse complement strand
TGAAGGAAGAAAAACATACGTGTTATGTAACATCATTGTTAGTGCAAACAGTGGGAACGCTTGAATCACTGCCCATCGGTACAAAATTAGGAGCATTGGATCAACCACCATCACATCATTCGGTGCTGAAGAAATTTCTACCATTTTCTTTAACTTTATGGAGTGTAAGGAAATTAATAACAACAACAAAGATGATTGGTTAATAGGTAAAATTGTAATTTTGAGTCTCTTTCTTAGTTTCACTCGGTTATAGTAAAATATCAAATGAATTGACTCCTTCTTAAATGTAATTGGACATGTGGTCGAGACAAATCCAACAAAGAAGATAGCCATCAATAGAATGATCAATAAACTACTTGATGTAATTATTCAAGATTTGGAGTAAGAATGATTTTGGTTTTGATAATCATTATAGTTACTACAATGTTTATCTAAAAATAAATTTTCTAATCAAATTTTACCATTGTCTTTTAATTATACGTTGAATGTTTTTTTTTACGTGGGCAGTGGCAACATAATTAATTGTACATTGTGGGCCTCATATGGTGATAAACTTAATGGGTTCTTGGTCAATCACGACCCACAAAGTGCGGTTATCGTTATATTGCAACTTTGCAAAATAAAAAGTTTTAAAACTTCTGATAGCATTTACATAATATAGTCAAATATGAGTTTAATCTTCAAATTATTTTTACAATAACTTATTTTAATTATTATAAAATTAGCAATAACTTATGTTAATTATAAGATTTATTTGAAGTGATATACTTAATAAGTTAAATAATATTACTATAATATTTTTCTGTAAAAGAAAATATTATTATAGTATTATTATTACATACACTTATTATAAGAATACCCCATCGTGGAATTTTCACATGTTTTCTAATTATGATCATTTTACAAACAATTAGTATATCTCATGACTTCGTATTTGTCGGTGTATTATGACTCTTGTATTTTATTGATATTACACGAGCAAGATCTCCTGCATTTACTTAATTATTAATTTGAGTTCTCTTTTTTGTATGCAATTATGTACACAATAGAATTTCATAAGCGAGGACTGCAACATGCTCACATACTTATCTTTTTACATCGTGACTCCAAATACCCAAATCCATAAGATATCGACAAGGTAATATCTGTTGAAATTCCTGATGAAAATGAAGATCTTGTGCTTCATAGTTCTGTTAGTTCTCTTATGATCCATGGTCCATGTGGTGTATTTAATCCAACCGCTTCATGCATGGAGGATGGGAAGTGTACAAGGCACTTCCCCAAAAAAATTCAATGATCGAATATCTAATGATAAAGACGGTGGTTATCCACTGTACAAGAGAATGGATAATGGTAGGGTAGTCAAAAAGGGAAAAAAAAATGACGGTGATAATAGATTTGTGGTGCCTTGTAATCCATATATGATGAAAATGTACAAAACATAAATTCGTATCTGATGAAAAGGTACAATAAGTTGTGTCAGCGAGCATAAATTCTTCAGATTTGTGGCGGCATTGTGAAGTGTTAAAATTAACAAAATATATGAGGCTTTCTTCAACAAGTTTTAATTGTGAGGAATTGAAGAACTTCTCAGATCGGGTGTTAAGTATAGGTGATGGTACTAATGGTGACGACAATGATGGAGCTATGAACATTGAGATACCTGATGATTTGCTCATAGAATATCAGGTAACCATTTAGAGTCTATTGCTGAAGAAACTTACCCAAATTTGCCCTCTAATATCATGAATTTTGAATACTTACAACATCGAGCTATATTGGCACCTACAAATGAAATTGTTGAGAAGGTGAATGATTACGCGTTGTCTTTGGTTCCGGAAGAGGAAAGAGTATATCTTAGTTTCGATAGTCCATGTACGGCGAATGAAAGTGTCGACTCACATCATGACATTCATACTCTAGTGGTTTTGAATACCATTACATCTTCAGGTATGCCAAACCATGAATTAAAGCTGAAGATTCATGTTATCTTATTGAGGAATATAGACAAGCCCAATAGGTCGTGTAATGGTACAAGATTGACCATAACTCGGTTGGGAAATCGCGTTTTGGAAGCAAAAATAATATCAGGCTCTAATGTCGGATAAAAGGTCTTCATTCAAATATTGTCGTTAACACCGTCAAAAAGTAGAATTCCGTTTCACTTTCAGAGGAGGCAATTTCCCATTGTTCTTTCCTTCACTATGACAATAAATAAATGGCAAGGTCAATATCTCCAAAATGTTGGTCTATTTCTTGAAAAATCCAGTTTTCTCTCACGAACAACTGTACGTAGCTATTTCGAGGGTTACCAGTCTAAAATGTTTGAAGATACTTATAGTTGACAAAGAAGAAAATACTTCAAAAAAATACAACAAACGTTGTTTCTAAAGAAGTATTTCAAAATTTAAGGTAATGTTTTATTTACAGTTTTACATATTACTTCTTATGTAAGTTGTATATTCAATTATGCATAATGTGTTCCTATTGTTTTGCAGAGTGTGAAGATGCAATATCATTAAAATGAATGCATTGCCTCTTAGTTCGAATTGTCACACAATATCAACTGTTATTGTTTTCCGTAAATTTGTTTCGTATTTTTCCTTTCAATAATTTTTTTTTATTTGAACACATGTATGATGCTATTAAGAATTGTTAATCTACAGTAATGTCTGGGGTGCCGGTGAAGTGCAGGCATTTACTGAGCGGTTGAGGTGCGATTTTTAAGTGTAAAGCAGCAAATATGCATTCTATTTGTGATAATTTGTAGTTTATTACTTTGATTTAATAACTGTGTTGTTGTTGTTTGATTTCATTGAAGTATGTAACCCCGTGCAACCACGAGTTCGGTTACTAATTTAAATAAATGAAGAACAAAAAAAAAAAAAAAACTAACAAAACGTGTGCAAGAAATTAGGAAAAAGAAAATAGAAAGAAAAGGAAAAGAAAAACTTACTTACGTGGCTGAAGAAACGTCAAAATAATGAGGATAAAGGAGATAAAATAACTTCATAAACACATGTTCTTAAGATACCGAATTTTTACTCAAAAAAAAAAAAAAAAAAGAAACCGAATTTATATGATTTAATTATGCTTTACCAAAAGTACCGCTAGGGTTACAATTATTTTACAAAATTTCTTTTAGGGTTTTGGGGAAAAATCTTTTTTTTATATATAAGATTTACTTTTTTTTTTTCATTTGAGGTAAGCACATTAGTGTTTATGTTGCCCAAATACATCAATATTTTCATTTTGGACCAAAACCTACCAGCTCCACACCGGTGTTGCGATGCTACACCGGGTTATCTTCACTGGGTGCGTCTCATGTAGACAAATTTCTACGGTATTAATTTGTATTTAAATTTTCGCCATTTTAATTATGAAATCTTTTTTATCCCATCTAAACTACACTAAAAAGTATATTATGAGGCTATGAAATCATCATAGAACTCTAAACTACACCAAAAAGTATATTATGAGGCTGTGAAATCATCATAGGACTCGTGAATTCAAGGACATTAGGGATTTGAGGTTCTGCAGGCTATACAAAACGACATCGATTTGGGAAAACTTAGTTATGCGCCAAATGATTTCGCTTTTGAATGAAGGAATTAAACCTTTTCATGAGATGATGTAAACTAATATTTTTTGTACTTTCTTTTGTAATCCTTTAATATTTCTACTCAAACTGTAACAAATGAAAGTATCAACTGAAATGATTCTGAAATGATTTTTACACGTTTCATTTTTATTAATACCGTTCATTTCTTATCTCCTTTCTCTTTAGGCTTTTTTTAATCACTCCACGTTCCTTCATTTCCATGTAAAGATCATTTCTTTCACGAGTATGTTCACCAACTGCGCCAAATACGGAGACGCCACCATGGGATTTGGCAATATTGTTAATCAATTCCACAATGAGTACCGGTTTACCAACCCTAGCTCCTCCAAATAGTCCGATTTTTCCCCAACGTCGATAAGGTGCTAAAAGATGTATTACTTTTAATCTTGTTTCATAAATAGATAATTTCTCCCTCATTGCCGAATTAGGATATATGTTGGACCACAATAGCAGATGGATAGACCGAGATTAAACAGAGCTCTTTTATTAACTTTTTAGTTTTTTAGTTTATTGTCCAAGGTGCTAAAAGATCTATTACTTTTAATCTCGTTTCATAAATAGATAATTTCTCCCTCACTCCCGAATTATAATATATGCTGGACCACAATAGCAGATGGATAGACTGAGATTAAACAGAGGTCTTTTATTAACTTTTTAGTTTTTAAGTTTATTGTCCAAAGGAAATTTTCGAGTTTTAAGAAAAGAACACAAATCTTGCAGAATGCTAATAATACTTTATACCGTGAATACTTACATTTTTGGATGCTTGATTACAAGTGACCCTAATCCTATTTTAACTAATGCCGCTTTCTAAGGGATAACCAAGATCAATGTCATCATACGATATACATTATTCATCTAGATAATTCTCTCTAGAAATGTATACAGAACTATTACATATCTTATGCTTTTTGGCTAGTCCTTTGGCTTTATGCCATTTTTGTGTGATTTGTGACACTAAGTTGTTTCCTTTTCCACAACTGAGTTCCATGTTAAACACTATTACTAACAACAACTATTTAAAAACATATAAGTTCACTTGGCGACTGGAGAAATCGCAGTTAAAATTGGGTTAAGAGTCAAAATTTTATAATTGGTGAAATTTGAGGTCAAACATACTAAAAAGCCAAACAAATAATATTGATGTGGTTGACAATAATATAATATTATTGTCAACCACAGTAATATTACTATAATGACAATAATATTACCTACAGTAATATTACTATAGTACACAGTAATATTATTACGTCAATCGGTCAAAAAATGAAACAAAATAAAAAAGGCCAGAAAATAATTATAATAATAATGTGGTTGACAATAATATTATTGTGTTTATAGTAATTTGACCGTCAACTACAGTAATATTAGTACGTTGACTGGTTCATAAATCAAACAAAATAAAAAGGCCAAAAAGATAATAATATTGATGTGGTTGACAGTAATGTTATTGTATTTACAGTAATTGTACTGTCAACGATAGTACAATTATTGTCAGTTGAGATAAAAATTACTGTCAATGAAAGTATAATTACGGTTAAGGTTCAACTGCGGGTCTAAAAAAATGGATAAAAATTTTAGGAAAAAAAAAAGTGAAGGCCAGAGACTAGCGCTGACCGCCGGCGTAAAAAACAAGAAAAAAAAGTCAACGCCAAAAAAATGGCGATAAAAAAATTAAAAAAAAGTTTGAATTAAAGAGGAAAAAATCAAAATTGAATTTTTGGTCAAAATTGATGAAATTGAAATTACATTGGGATACTGTGGTTGACGGTAAAAATACTGTACACAAAATAATATTATTGTCGTTACAGTAATATTACTAATATTACTGTCCACTGTTAAGTGTATATTTATACACTTAATTGTACCTTTTAATTGGAACTTTTGGTGTGTTTTAACGATAATTGGTGCTTAAAATGGTTATTATTTGTATTTTAGGTGCAAATTGAAGAATTGGCAACTTGTGGGGTGAAAACTGCAAATTCGGAGAAAAAATGGGCCAAAAGTGAAAATATCGAAATTCTGGAGAATTAAGGACCGGACGGCCGTCCGGATTTTAAAGCTTATTCTCGCACGGCCGTCCGGGTTTGCGAGGTGGCGCAGTGAAGGAAGTTTAATTACACAAGGAAACCCGCCCTATTATATTTTTGCACCCTATTTAAAGGCCAAAAGCAGACAATTAGATCTATCTTTATCTTTATCTTTCATCTTTCTACACGAAATCAAGGAGCACAAGAACGAAGACGAAGACTTGACGAATCTTCATCATAGTTCTCCTCTTTTTATTTTTATTCATAGCTTTTATGATTTTTTGTAGTTTTATTATGTTTTTCGTAGAGAACATGAGTAGCTAAGTTTTTATTCTAGGATTTTATTGGAACCCTATGTGGTAATTCGAACCTCTTTTTCTACTTTTATGCAAGTTTAATTCTTCGATTATTTCTTCTATTTTGATCTGATTTAGCGCATGAACGTAGCTAATTTATGTTGCTATGTGTTATTGTTAGAATTGATTGACAGATCGTTTTAATAATTAGAACAGGGATAGAAGAGCCTTCGAGTAGTTTTCACCGAATGCGTGTGTTGATTGCATGTATTATCGTAGACATACAGATAATACCTTAGGTAGCCGTTTTCGAGACTTGTTATTTAATGCTTTATTCATACTAGGTTTGCATAGACATATAGTGAATCTTTTATGAATTATAGACTTATAATACAGCGACAGCTGGTTATGAGTAATTTCGTGTCTTGGGTTAATAATCGGGAATCGTAACTTGCATGATAGGAGATTTATTGGGTGAAGAATTATCGCATAGGGGGAAGATAAAATCCTAGATCCATTTTATATTGATATTTTCTCGTGTTTAATTGCTTTCTTAATTAGTTTATTTTATTTAGTTAATTAAATTGACAACCCTGCGTAGGCTGGATAAAAATCATAATTGTTAGGATTTGGTACTTAGGATTAGGTAATTTGCGTATTCCCTGTGGGATCAACATCCGACTCTCACGAGTCCACTTTACTACTTGTTTGCGATACGTACACTTGCGTGTTGGTATTTAGCACCCAACAAGTTTTTGGCGCCGTTGCCGGGGAATACGGCTAAATTATTTATTTATCCTAATATTAAATTCAAGCAATTTTTCTTACTTCAGCCATTTATTTATTTTATTTAATTATTTTATTTTTATTATTTTGTTTTAGGTACCGTTTATGAGAAGAGGACACGACACGAGCTTGCTACCTCTCGACCCCGAAATTGAGCGAACGTTTAGGCAAGCCAGGAGAAATCAACGGTTAGCTCAAAACGCTCCCGCAACAATGGAAGAAGAGATTAACCGTGGGGGAGATAACCAAGGGCGACCACCGAATGCAGCGAGAGAAATCGTCAACGAGCAAGAGCCACGCCGGCTAATTAATCCGCCACCTCGTCAACGGGCATTACATGAGTACACCGTTCCAACACTAAATGGGTTTCAATCAAGCATCCAGCAGCCCCCCATTGAAGCCAACAATTTCGAAATTCGAGCGGGACTCCTCACTATGCTCCAAAACAATGGATTATTCAGCGGATTGGCTCACGAAGATCCACATCTCCACTTGGTCAACTTTCTCGAAACGTGTGATTCGCACAAGATGAACGGAGTAACACCCGAAGCACTGCAACTCCGCCTGTTCAAGCACTCCTTACAAGGCGCAGCCCGAGAATGGTTAGAAACTCGCGCACCGCACTCCATCTCGTCTTGGGCCCTGTTAGCACAACTTTTCATGAACACATACAACTCCCTAACAAAAACTGAGAGAATCCGGACAGAAATTCAAAATTTCATACAAGAAGCCGGTGAAGCATTATTCGAGACGTGGGAGCGGTTCAAACAGTTAGTAAGGAGGTGCCCGAATCACGAACTTCAAGAGTGGCGCCAACTGCAAATATTTTATGATGGGCTACAAGACAACTCGAGGACCGTGCTCGACTCTGCAGTTGGAGGAATGTTCATGAGTTTGACTTACGATGAAGCATACGAGCTTTTGGAGCGAATCGCGAGAAATAAATACATGCGGGCATCGGATCGGTCGAATAGCGGAGCAGTCAAGACGGGGGGGATTTTGGAATTAGACGGGGTCACTGCAATCACGGCGCAGTTAGAAAAGCTATCGAAGCAAGTAGCGGCTTTGCAGACTCAGCAAGTCCATGCAGTCCAAGCTCCCGACCAAGGCGTAGACGAAACGGAGTCTCTAAATTATGTGCATGACACCAATCGACAACAGAGGAACCCGTACTCCAACACGTACAATCCGGGATGGAAAGATCACCCAAATTTTGGGTGGGGAGGAAATCAGCAAGGACAAAGGCAAGCACCACCTCAAGGTCAACCGCCTAATTATTCACGACCAGCTCCCGGATTCCAAAATCCGCCTCAAGCTCAACCTCAAGGTGGAGATCTCGCGAATATCTTGGCGCAATTTATGACAACCACCCAAGCCTCCATCCGAAATTTGGAAACACAGATGGGTCAACTTGCAACCCAGCTAACCGCGAGGCCATCGGGAGCACTGCCGTAAAATACAGAAGATCCTCGGAAATACAACGTGGAGCAGTGTAACGATGTAAGTTTAAGGAATGGGAGACAATTGGAGGAAGCCCCACGAAAAGAGAAGCAAAACACGGTGATCGAGAAGCCGAGCGTGATTGGGGAAAAAGAAGCAACTCACGAAGAACCACTATCATCCCCAGTGAAATCACGAGCCCCTCCAATTCCATATCCTCAGAAGCTTATAAAGAAGAAGCTCGATGCCGATTATCAAAGGTTTTTGGACAAGCTGAAGGAAATCCACATAAATATCCCGTTTATTGAAGCCCTTCAAAAGATGCCAAAGTGGGTGAAGTTCCTCAAGGATCTCGTGACGAAGAGGAAGAAATTGCAAGGGAACGAGATGATCCAACTCACGGAACAATGTAGTGCAATTCTTACACGGCCCCTTCCACAAAAACTCGGCGATCCAGGTAAGTTCACTATCCCTTGTACTATAGGAGGTAAAAAGTTTAGATCGTTTATTGATTTAGGTGCTAGCATTAATCTTATGCCTTATTCCACTTTTAAAAATCTTGGGTTAGGTGAGATTGAACCTACGGCTATAACTCTTCAATTAGCCGATAGGTCTTTAGTTTACCCAAAAGGTATTTTAGAGAATGTGCTAGTAAAGGTGAACACATTTATCTTCCCGGTTGATTTTGTTGTACTCGATATAGATGAAGATAGGGAGATACCTCTTATTTTAGGGAGACCTTTTTAGCCACTTCAAAAACTCTAATTGATTGTGCGAGTGGTGATCTTACAATGACAGTGCATGATGAAACGATCAAATTTAATGTTTTTTGTGCTAATAAAAATCCATGTGATAATAATGAGTGTTTTACTATTGATCTTATGGATTTTACAAATCATGAAAAATTTGATGTTTCAATTTTGGACCATGGGAAAGCATCGTTGAGTGCAGGAGATGACGACGGAAAAGGGAATCGGAAGGAGCACGTTTATTGTGCGAACTCAATTTCAACTCCTCCGAGAGATAATCAAAAGAGTTGGGGTGCTAACGGTGATGAACGTGCAAGGAGGATGTGGCCACCTAAAAAATCAAACGAGCATCATCGGGGAGAGGAATTCAATTGCCATGTGACTTCGGTCACGTTAGCTTGAACAAAGAAGCAGACAAAGTCCGGCTGAAGACTGTAAACTTAGCGCTTCTCGGGAGGCAACCCGAGATTTCATTTTTCTTATTTTTATTTTATGTTATTTTAATTTTTATTTTTTTAGTTTTTGTCTTTATTAAAAAAGAAAAAAAAAAAAAATAATAAAAAAAATTCAGGGGCACTAATAAGAAGTTTTTATTTTTCAGGGGCTTAATTGCAAATTTTGCAATTATTCACACGGCCGTGCAAGGAAAAGGCAGGAATCTCACACGGCCGTGTGAGATTTCGATGGTGCTACTGCCGAAAATTGGAAAAGGGCACGGCCGTGCGGATTTTACACCTAAATCTCGCACGGCCGTGCGAGATTTGAAGAGGCTACTGCCCAATTCTGAGAAAGGGCACGGCCGTGCGAATGTTTCACCTAAATCTCGCACGGCCGTGCGAATCAAAAAAAAAAAAAAAAGAAAAAAACCATTTCCATAATTTCCAATATCCTCTCTACCCCACTTCGAACCCTAGCCTTCCTTTTTCGAAATTTTCCCTTTTCTTTGACAAATTTCAGCGAAGATTTACCAACTACACACATATAATACGTAATCAAGGTGGTTTGTTGTTGATTCGCGCAGGGAGGATTCAAGAACGGTGCAATTTTCTCTAAAAACCCATTCCACCAAGAACGACC
>NW_012192876.1:302391-353296 GCF_000504015.1 Erythranthe guttata | reverse complement strand
ATCTCATATTCATATTTATATTTTCCATTCAAAGATCTCATATTCATATTTAAAATATTTAATTATATTTTATCAATAAAATAAATGTATTTTTTTATTTATATGTTTTTAAAGTAAATTAATTATTAAATATTTTTCAATCTTTTTCATCATTCAAATAAAAATTTAATTATAATTAAAATATGCAATGTATTTATTCTGTTATTAGCAATGAGGTTTCTATTGATAAATATGTATCTACATGACATAATTTATCACGAAAAAAAAAATTGGGGGCGCTGCCCCCGAACCCACATAATATTTTATTATTTCGTCCTGGGCCTTCAAATATGCCGGACCGTCCTTCTGTGTAACGAGGGGCGACGACGGTGGTGGAAGGGAAAGAGAGGGGCGGCCAGCGAAAGGTCTCGCCTAGGAGGAGGGCGGAGATGGTGTGGTCGTTCGGCGGGGTGCGGGCGAGGTTGTGGAGAGAAGGGGGAGAGAAGAGAAATGAGTGAGATGACGGCTACGGACTTCGGGGTTTGAGTAGGTTAAAGAAATTTAAAAAGGGTAAAATAAGTTATTAATAATATAATTTGCTTGATAAAATACAATTGGATTTATCTCAAAAAGAAGAAAAAGAAATAATCTATTCTAATGATACAATGCATATGAGTGAATTTTCTTAAATAATATATGGGATTATTTGAGAAAACCCTCCTATATGCCTTTTACATTTAGTAATGCTGGAAAAAATTACTAATTGCATTACATACACACTAAACAATGACGTACATTTGTAAAATACTTGCACCATTTATTGTTGTAGACTGATGTGCTCGAAGAAAATATCTAAAAGCAATTTCTCTAATTGCAAAAAATCGAAAAAAAAAAGACAAGATCACATCCAGACGAGGCTGTTGCTTCGAGTAAATTCGATTGAAAACCCTTCGTACTGATATGCTTTACGCGATAATCAAACACGAAAATCACTCTTAGAAAAAAAACCACATATCACTGCGAAAAATGCCCAAAACCATCATGAAAGTAGGGAGAAGAAAGAATACAAAGTACGGCTGAAATTTGAAAAGCAACGATATAATATTTAGTGGTAAAAACGGTAAATTTGTCAAGTGATCTCAAATGAATTATTATAATTATAATATAGGGTCTATTAAAAATAAGTCGATCATGGACTATTTTGTTATAAATGGGTCAGACAAAAAACTCCTTTACAAAAAAATGCAGAAAATGTTCAGAGATGTGTAAAAAACTAAAACATCTCCTCCCATTTTAATAAGCTCTAATTTCTTTATTCAATTTAATTTAACCTCAATTTTACCCCAAATTTCACCAATTATTCACTATTGACCCTAACCCAATTTTGATTACAATTTCGGCCGTTGCCGTCGTTGACTGCTGTTCTCCGGCTTTGATTTTTTTTTTCTGTCTGCTTTTTCCACCGGTTTCCTTCATTGAACTATTTTCAATTTTCTTTTTATTTTTTGTTTCTACCGCCGTTGACGATAAAGCCTCCGTAGGCATTCCTTTTTTTTTTTTTTTTTTTTTTTTCTTCAACATTTTTTTGCCCGTTTAAAGAGTAATACTGCTGTAGTTGACAATCATATTAACTATATTACTGTCTAACACATTAACATTAACAATATTACTGTTTAACACAGTAATATTACTATATGACTCTCGAACACAATTAATATTACCGTGAAACACACTAATATTATTGTGTTCACAGTAATATTACAATAGTAGACAATAATATTATTACGTTAATTGACAACAAATCAAACAAAATAAAAAGGTCAAAAAGAATAATATAGATGTGGTTGACAATAATATTATTGTGTTTACAGTAATTTTACTGTCAACGACAGTAATATTATTACGTTGACTCGTCAATAAATCAAACAAAATAAAGAAGCCAAAAAAATAATACTATTGATGTGGTTGACAATAATATTATTGTGTTTGCAGTAACTCTACCGTCAACAACAGTACAATTACTGTCAGCAATAATACAATTATTGTCAATGACAGTACAATTACAGTCAACATTCAGCGTCGGGCATAAAAGAAATGGATAAAAATATGAGGAGAAAAAAAAAACAACGTCGGAGACCGGCTGCGACAAGAAAAGAAAAAAAAAGTCAACGCCTAAAACTAGTGGCGAAAAAACAAAATCAGAAGGAAAAAAAAAAGTTGAAAAAAAAAACTTAAAGTTGGATTTTTGTGGTTAAAATTGATGAAATTGAAGATAAATTGGGGAAACAAATAGGAATTAGTTTTAAATGGTTGCATGTTGTTTTATCATATACATTAATTTCATATTTATATAATACATATTAAAGGAATGAACTTGTTGATCATGAACTTATGCTTCAATCCACTACTATATAAATGGTCTATTACAAATAAGCTCATCATGAGCTACTTATTCATAAACGGTCCATACAAAGAACTTTTTCAAAATAAAATCTTGACATTGTCTAGAGGTCTGTAAAAAATTAAAATACCCCCTCATATTTTAATATGCTTCAATTTCATCTTCTAATTCAATTTAACCTCAAATTTCACCAATTATTCAATTTTAACCCCTAATCCAGTTTTCACTACATTTTCGCTCGTCGTCGCCGTTCTTCGGCATTCATTTTTTTTTTCTTTTTCTGTCTGCTTTTTCCTGCTGGTCTCCGGCGTTGACTTTTTTGATTTTTTTTTTCCCGCCGATCTCCAGCGGCGTTGTCTTTTTTTTCAATTTTTTTCATCAACATTTTTTTGCACGTTTAAACGGTAATATTGATGTGGTTTACAGTCATATCAATTATATTATTGTTTAACACAATAATATTAAGAGATTAAATTATGAGCGGATCAGCCGATATTTAATATAAGTCGGATTCCACTAATTTTTTGACATGTGGCACTCTTAAGTCTTAACTCTTAATAAATCACGCTGATTATAATTAGGGTCAGTGGAGTTATGCGTTCTGCTGGGGTTTTCTTTTTTCCTGTTTTTTTTTTTCCAATTATTAGAATCCTAATTATATTTTTATTTAAACTATCCACGCGTCTATCATCCTATGGCATCCAATTTTCCTATTAAAACAGACCACCCGGCACTAGGCCAAAACACAGTTCTGGCGACGTTAAAATTTGCGACTAAATACAAATCGTCGCAATTTTGCGACGATTCCTACTACATTAGTCGCAGCAGTTTAAATCCCGATTTTGACTCAAAACCTTGGCGACGAAACACGAGTATCGTCGCTATATTGCGTCGAATCTGTAAATAAACGTCGTAACGAGAAAACAAAATAATTTTCACATATTTTTGAGACGAAAAAGCGACAAACGTCGCGAAAAGTAATTTTTTTTTTATTTTTAAAGTATATTGTAGCGACGAAAGTTAGAAAATCGTCGCTAGGAGTTTGAAAAAAATATTTTATTCCTTCAATCCCTGCGACGAAATGCACGTCGTCGCAATTAGAATAATTTTTATTTTATTTATTATGTTACCTGCGACGAATTGTGACTAAACGACGCAAACAAATTGCATTTATTTCTTTTCCCGTTGCGTCGATTTAGGAAACAGTCGCAATTAGAATAAATTATTTTCCTTTTATTATTTTTTAATAAATATTGCGACGAATATGTATATGAAACGTCGCAAGTGTTTTCTCTTTCCCAAATTTTGGAGCCCAAATTGCTACGAATATATAAACGTCGCAATGGAATTAATTTTTTATTATTTTGTGGCGACGATTTATATTGAATCGACGCAATGAATTAATTTAAGATTTTTTTTGTCATTTTCGCGTCGATTCTGTGGATTTCGTCGCATAAAAGAATTGGGTTAAAAACCTAATTCGTTTCAGCCCAATTCTCCATTCTCTCTCTCTCTCTCTCCCTCTCTCTCTCTCTTCTCTCTCTCTCCGACTCTACCGTCGCCGGTGGCGGCGTCGTTCTGCCGGCGCGATTCCACCATCACCGGCCACCAAACTGCCCTAATTTCAATTCGTAATCTACGCCATCAAACTCTCCCCTTCTTTCTCTCCCTCTCTCTCTCCCTCCATCTTTTTCTCACTCTCTTGGGATCTCTGTTCCGGTGTGTTGCCGCCGCCTCTGCCGTTGCCTTGCCGCCGCCTCGTATGTGAAAGCCCACCGTTTGCAGACTGTCGAGGCATGATTATGCTTGTAGCATTTTAAGCTTCTAATTGTGTGTGTGTGTGTGTGTGTGTCTGTGTGTGTGTGTGTGTGTGTGTGAAGAGGCGTAAATGTTTGTTGAATTGAATTTGATAATAGGTAGATATATGCATCAAATTGTGTGATATGTGTGTGTTTTTCTCTCTGAGTGAGTGTGTGTGTGTGTGAAAAGGTTTTTTTTTTTTTGTAATTTGATTTTGTTCATAAACATGTTTTGCTGATTCCAGCAAATCATACAGTTGCGAAAATTCGGCTGATACGAATCTTAGAATATGTAAAAGAGCAGAGGTAGACAAATGTGTATGTGCGTGTGTGTGTGTGTGTGAGAATCTGGTTATTATTTGAGATTTTCTTGTGAAATAGACAAATGTGTGATGGCGGTAGAATTTTGGGGTAGCTCGATTTGTGGAATCGGGTGAAAAACTGTTGAACCTTTGAATTCTTGATTATTGATGTACAGTTCTATAAATGCTATCTTTCGCCTCTTTGCTCACTTACGTTACTTGTTCGGACAAAAAGATCTCTCAATGTTGCTTTGGGGTTGTATTTGGGGGTGTATTTGCTGATTTTGGGGTGTATTTGGGGGTGTATTTTTTGGGTGTATTTGGGGTTTTCACTTTGGGGGTGTATCGTAACAGACTAAATACACTTATGAACAACTCTCTTTATTTGATAATGCACTTATGAACAACTCTCTTAATTTTGTTGATTTGTTGATTGAAGGTACTCATTGCTTTGAAGAAAGGAACACAACTAATCAAGTACCGCGGTCTAAATTTTCACCATAATATTAACTATATTACTGGATAACACAATAATATTGATATATTACTCTCTAGCACAGTAATATTAACACTACAAAAACCACTATTATTGTGTAATAGAGTATTATTAATATATTGATCCTTCAACAAAGGCAAACATAAAAGAATTTAGTATTTATGTGGCTGACAATAATATTACTGTCAACCACAGTAATATTATTATAGTAGACAGTGATATTATTACGTTAATCGGTCAACAAATCAAACAAAATAAAAATGCCAAAAAAAAAACATATTTTTGTGGTTGACATTAATATGATTGTGTTTACAGCAGTTTTACAGTCAACGACAGTAAAAAATATTATTACGTTGACTGGTCAACAAATCAATCAAAATAAAAAAGGCAAAATAATAATAATAATATTGATATGGTTGACAATAATATTATTGTGTTTACATTAATAGTATTGTCACGACAGTATAATTACTGTCAGTTGACAGTAAATAAAGGGGCAGTTTAATTACTGTCAACATCCAGCGACGGACGTAAAAAAAAAAGGATAAAAGATTTAGGGAAAAAAAGGTCAATGCCGGAGACCAACGCTGACCGACGATCAACTCCAGAAACTGACGACCTAAAAAACTGAAAGAAAAAAAAAGTCAACTCCGAAAACTGGCGGTAACAAAAAAGTTTTAAAAAAGAAAAAGTCAAAATTGAATTTTTTGGTTAAAATTGATGAAATTGAAGTTAAATTAGGGTTACAATTAGGAACTGGGTTTAGGGAGTTGGGCGTAATTTATTTATTTATTTATTTATAATACATATTGAAAGGATGGGCTCATAAGCAAAAGAGATGTAATCCATGAACCTAGAATAATAAAGATATTTGGTAAACTTATGCATAACAAAATCTCGTATAAATAGGGTAGAAATTTCCTTAATTTCATGGAATGCCAACATGTATATTTTCCCTCTCATGAAACTTCAATGGCATAAGGATAAGGAAGACTAACAATCTAAAATGTAAAAATACTTTTAGTTGACATAAACACTTAAACACCATAAATATGTTTACAAGAAAGCGTTATGAATGCCTTTATGGGTATAACTCAAACTGGTTTCGGAGGTGGTTAGTTGGTACAAGGTACAAGAAAGCGTTATGAAAATTCAACATGCCATGTTAACTAGTGGAACATGCACTTTATTGATCTTCTTTATATTCTCCCGCACTGCCCGAGTAATTTCCAAAAACTCAAATTCTCGACTAACTCTCGATTTCCTTCTCCGTTATTTCATCTTCGTATTTTGCATCATATAATTGGGAACTTTTGTATAGGTGACGTTCTTGATTTTTTAAGATATTAGAACGATTAGGTTAAGAGTATTAGTGATATCTTTTAATGCCATTTTTTTTCCTACCGAGTTTACTCTGAGCCTTGCACTCATAAACCTCTTATTGCATTATTTGGAATAACCAATATATTATATATATGCATCGTACAAAAATTATTGGTAAATGTAATTAAATTAAAATTGAGATATTTTTTCTTATCTAAAATTATTGGTAAATGATTGTAAGATTTGAATTTTCTTTTCATTTAACAAAAAGTTCATGATCATCGATGATTTGAGATAAATGAGTTGTCTCAATTGCATTCATGTAGTGTTTAAATAATTAAGTTATTTTCTTTATTGTTTTGTTGAATGATTTTTTTTTTCCATTCCTTACCAAAGAAGACCACCATACGTTATTGATTTGTACTTGATCGTTCGCCGTGCGAATGAAGTTGTGTAAAACACAACACGCCATGATTATGCGGCTTTGGATTTTAATTGGATAGTAGGATGGGCTTTTTAGATTCTCCATCAAGATTTTAATATGCCAAATACTTGCTCTATTGCGTTTTGTGCTTTCGTATGTTTTAGATTAAATGATTCTTTGTAATTTCATACCACATTACTATCCACACCAAATTCTTGGAGATGATACCTAGCATTATACGGTGTTAGGATTCCAGGCTCATTCGTGTATCCTTTATCGATCAAATAATAGTGTCCTGGAAAAGTTAGAAAGAAATTGCATTCAATTTAGGGGTTTTTTTCTTTTTTTTTTTATCCAACTGCATAACATTATAAATTTTGAATTGATATTCCGTACCATTTGAAACATGAAGACCATCAGGTCTAGTAACGACATCACATAGAGCCTTCCTAACCACTCAACAGGTAAACAAAATTCAAGTTTACATCACAAACAACAAGAACGTTTATCGAAACTATACCCTAATGTGGCTTATCAACTAGTGGTACCCTAGCAGGAACATATAACCCAACTACTGAACCTAAACACCCCTACCAAAATGCCAAATGAATGTGTTACATAAAATATCTTGTTGATTGGTTTGTTTTACATGTATTTATTTGCTGCAAACCTACATGGAAATATTTCCAACGCGCATTATCGCAATCTGCAGCAACGAACTCAGGTGCAACAAGAATGACATTGTCCAATTTTAACAGTGCATGCAACACACGAGAAAAATGAATACTAATTGTGTAGCTTGACCTCCCATAATTTGTTTGAATTATGAATTTTTTTTCGTGATGTGATAGGACCTGCAAGATAAAACAACTTGCTCAACTATAGACACATTTCTAGTTACAACTAGACCACCAGCATTTTCAAGAAGATAACACAAACGAGAAAATGTATCAGTGTTCATTCATAAATTTTGGCGGCAAACAGTGTCACTCCGTCCAACAAGGTAAGACAGGTGATCAATTGGATGAGGTATCTTACTTTTAAGACTATAGAACCTACCAGTACCATTACGAATCCTAAGTTGACGACGTCTAACTAATCTCACAAGTTGTGTATACATAACCATTAGCATTCTTATTTGCTCAACTAATTGGTACGCTACGACTACAACAACCTGTTGGTCCGTATTGGCATTCATGGAAGGAAACTAAAATTAGAGAACAAATAAAAGGGTATTCATCAATAAAAGAATACAATTTACACAGCAAGTCATTGCAATGGCAATTCTTGACGGTATACATTATTTTTAGATAATCAACTAATTATGCACATAATGAGAACATCTGATCACAACTCAATTAAATTTACCAACAAATTCTGCACACATAAGAATAACAGTAGTTATCAAGATAACTTCAGGGGCTCATTAATTTGAAATCCGAAAAAAATGACAAATCGTTGAAATAGGTTGTTAACATGTGCACCTAAACAAGTAACACACAGTACATATAAAAGAATATGGGATAGTCCAACAAAAGGATCAACTAACCTTTCAGAAGGAGTAGAAGATAATTCGAACATAGGAGGTTGAAAATCAATATTCCTTCAATAACAACCATCAAACCCTAAAACATTAAAAACGTATAAATAAATATAATTACAGTAATAAAAACATGTACTAATTTCTCAGAAAACGTAGAAAATAATTGTACAAATTTTAAATGTGATTTTACTTAAAAAAATTAATTTGGGGAACTGCAAATAATCGACGAACAAAATTGATTTATTAACTCGTGAAAAGATCCGCCCTATAGCAACAAGTGAGGGTCGGTTAGGTTTCAGAAGATAATTTAATCACAAAATTTACACAAACCTTCAAACTATCTTCCACCAAAATATCAGATCCAGAAGTGCAGGTGCTACGATGTTCCTCTACTTCGTCTACCCGTTATTAATGTATATGAACAACGAATCAATAAGAAAGATAGTAGGCTGTAAGATACTTTTGTTAGACTAACATTGTTACAATATATAGATTTTAAAAATGAGCAGTTACCTATAATTGTGAACAAATAGAAGGAAACAAATTAATAACATAATGATGCACGTCAATGAAATCTGGAGAGAATTATTCCACACCAAATTTACGTTAAATGAAATCCTAAATTGGTGCTTTATCATGCCCCCGCAAGCGTAAGGATTCGGGAAGGATGCTAAGCTTGGATCGATGTTCTTGAGGAAGTGACTTGGTCAGTGAATCAGCTAATTGATCCTAGGTGTGGACATGCGAGATTCAAAGTAACATACGAGCGACTTGATCCCCAACAAAATGAAAATCGATTGCAATATGTTTCATGCGGGAATGAAACACATGATTGGAGTAGATGTAGGTAGCACCAATGTTATCACAATGGATAGTGGGCGGAGATGGAATAAGAACACCAAGTTCACCAAGAAGATTTGTCACCCAATTTACTTCTGCAGTGGCATATACAACAGCTCGGTACTCGGCCTCGGTAGATGAGCGAGCAATAGTGGATTATTTTTTGGAGCTCTAACAAATAGGATTGGGGCCAATAAACACAACATATGCGGATGTGGAGTGTCGGGTATCAACATCGCCGACCCAATCAGCATTGGCGAATGCATAGAGACAAATAGCAACGGGCAGAGAGAAACAAGCCGTAGTGAAGAGTACCTCTCAACTATCGAATGATACGTTTGACAACATGCCAATGAGTGACGGTCGGACGATGCATGAACTAAGCTAATAATTTTTTAACAACAAAGCTAATATACGGTCAGAGTAAGGGACAAATACTGAAGAGATCCAAGGATTTGACAATACTCAGTAGGGTCATGACTATGAGAGCCATTATCTAATTTGAGAGATTCAGAGGATGACATTGGTGTACTGATTTCCTTAGCCTCATGCATATTTGTCTTTTGCAAAGGATCAAGAATGTATTTCTGTTGAGATAAGAGAAGACCACTATGAGAACATATGGTTTCAACCCCGAGGAAATAACTAAGCTTTCCAAGATCTTTTAGAGAGCACCGAGCACACAACTATGAGGTGAAAGCTTGAATTGTTGTTTCATTGTTGCGCATGAGAATAATGTCATCCACATATATTAGAAGATACAAAACAGTGGATCCATTACAGTGAATGAACAGAGGTGCATCACTTTTTGAATTGACAAATTCAGCACTAACAAGAAAAGTGTCTAGCTCAGTATGCCATGCCCTTTGAGCTTGACGAAGACCATTAATTGTTTTATTTAATTTTCATACATGAGATGGATTTCGAGAATCAACAAAACCTTGAGGTTGCTGCATAAAAACGAAGTCAGAAAGATTCCCCTGCAAAAACGCATTATTTACATACAATTGATTCAAAATCCAACCACAAGACACGACTGTGTTGAGGACGAGGCGAGTAGTGGCAGATTTAACGACCGGGGTGAAAGTCTCATGAAAATTTATGCCCATGCGTTGATCAAATCCTTTAGCTACAAGGCGAGCCTTGTAACGGACGATGGAATTATCAGAGTTATTTTTAAGGCGATATACCCATTTATATCCATTAATATTTTGTGTGGAAGAGGGAGAAACTAGTGTCCAAGTATGGTTTTTTTTAAGTGCCATCATTTCTTCCTTCATGGCATCACGCCATTGAGAAATTTTATTGGCTTGAGTGAATGAAAAAGGTTTTGGGGAATGGTATTGTTTATAGAGGTAGTAATAGTGAGAGAGTGGTATTTTGGGTTTTCGGATATTAATTTGGGCACGAGTAACCCTACGAGGAGGTGGAGGTGTTTTATGAATAGACGGTGATGTGTTGAGAGAAGACGGAGAAGAATCACTTACATGTGTAGGAGTTGCTCGAGAGTCATCCAAGTTAGAGGCTGAAGTAGGAATGTTCTTGTGAGTATTTGGAGTGGAAATTTCGTCAGCTAAAGGAGAGAGTGTACTTGAGTGGATGTCGACGATGAATTGTGAGATACAGCAGAAGGGGGTTGATGATGCTAGAAATAGATCACCTTAGAGTGTTGAAGTATGATGAGCTGGGAGAGCAAAGTGGATCACTGCTCACGTGCTAGATGGCCCTGGGATACCTCCGAACAGAGAACACGTGAACTAGGTCGGGGGTTGATCCGCAGAAACCCCTCCGACGCTCAAGTCAGACGTGCGGATAGTAGAAGTAATTGGGAGAATATGAATTGTAGAATTGGCTCAATAAATAGGACATACCTTTAATAAATGAATTATATCGTTATTTATACCTTAGTTGAGATTGTTGGGCCCAAACCTTATTTGAAGGTGATTGGGCATCGGTGATAGTGGTCTTCAATATTGGGCTCGTGGCCCAATAAATAATTAAATTGTTAGCCCATTGGGTTGGCCCAATTAGACATATCAGGGGTACTGGATGGTATTTTGCTATTGGAATAATGGTGGGTGACAATTCTGAAATGGTAGAGAATGTTGGAACATCAGAGATTGGGGAATGAATATTAGTTACTTCATGATTTTACAAAAGTGATTTTAGTTTTGAGAAAAAACCGCCAATAGCTTCCCATTTTGAAGATTCAAAGTTTGTATATGGAAATATA
Organism: Erythranthe guttata; assembly: GCF_000504015.1. Next base: position 341,956 of record NW_012192876.1, on the reverse strand, counting down.
TGTTCGTAAAAAGCAACATGTCCGGAGATAGAAATCTTATTAGTTTTAATAACTAGACATGTAAATGCATGGTGAGGAAGAGAGAACTCGAGGTACACGCAAGCTCGAGAGCGTGGCTCAAGTTTATGATTGGTGTAAGGATGAAGCCAGGGATAACAGAGACATCCAAAGAAACGAAGTGATGTGTGTTTTGGATGATAGCCAAATAATTTATGATGAGTGGCATTATATAGTACAGGTGCAGGCATACAATTTATCAAATACGTAGACGTCAGAAATGCGTAAAATCTTAAACGAAGAGTGAGAGAAGCTTGATGAAAAAAAGTAAGATATGTTTCAATAATGTGCCTGTGTTTTCGTTCTGCAGAACCAACATGTTCGGGATTGTAAAGAGGTGAAGTGAGGTGTTGAATACCGAACTTGGTCAATAGATGAGAAAGAGCTTCATACTCACCCTCACCATCAGTGTAAATAGTTTTAATATGGGCCTGGGAAAAAAATTCAATGAGTTTTTTAAATTTTTCAAAAACACTTGAAATACCATATTTTAATTTAAGTGGATAAATCGATGTATATTTGGTAAAGTAATCAATAAAAATTATATAATATCAAAAAATTTCAATAGAATTTATAGGAGCAGACCCCCAAACGTCGGAATAAATAACTTGAAAAAGCTTTTCACATTAATTGATGAAGCTTTGAAGGTTAGCTTATGACTTTTATTACATAAACAAGAACTACATGGAATATTAAAATCAGAGACAAAGATATTACTTTTAGCAAGAATTTTCTTTTAAATATATATGTAGAGAAGGATGGCCTAGACGTTGATGCCACATTTGGGAGGTAACAACAAATGTTGAGGGTGAATTTTGGTTCTGGTTAGAAATGGATGATGTCGCTAGCCACTCGTACAAGTTGTTCCTACTCCGGCCTCGGGCCAAGAGTGCCCTCATGTTCAAATCCTTCACAAGAAAATGATTAGGAAAAATTTATATAGAAGCATTTTTATGTTTACAGAAATAAGAATTTTTTTTTATCGTAGGTGTACACAAGATATTATTTAATTTACATGTAGTAGTGGGATATTTTAAAGTGGAAGAATCAATGTGAGATATTGAAATTCCATTACCATTGCCAACTATAACATCCTTATTTCCAACATAGTCAGAGTGCATGGACAGATTTTGAAGATCAAACGTAATGTGATGCGTGTCCCCCGAATCTAGAACCCATTGATTGTTGGATTTGTTTGAATTTCCATCAACAAAATATGCTTGAGCCTGAGAGTATGAGGAGTTAGGACGACCGCGAGAGCGACATGTTTTGGCACCGTGGCCTGGTTTGTAACAGAGTTGACAAACAATGCGGGGCTGACTTTGTTGTCCCGGGTGCAAATTTGAATTCCAGAAGGGTAGAAAGATTGTGAAAGTGAGGTAGAATTTGTACCATGAGGATTTCAGCTATAAGTGGGAACTGATGTGACATATTTGCAGGTTGCCTTGAATGACCATGATCGAAGTTATTATAGAGATTTGGTCCACGTTGAGTTCCCTTGTTCCTCTCCCCTTTGTAAGTATTGTGTTTTTGAGCAAGTTGGGCTGTAATCTGAGTGTCATTCTCTTTAGACTCACCATATGATTTTGAATTATTTCTTCATCAAGAAGTTTATCATAGAGATCATCGAACGAAATTGGAGATTTACGAACACGAACTGCCATGGGTAGTTCCTTGAACTCATTGTTGAGGCCGTTTAAAGTGTGAGCCATTATTTCAGGATCACTCAATGGATGGCCAATAAGAGCAAGATCATCAACAACAACAAATTTTCCTTCTTTCTTAATGTTCATTAGTGCGGACAAAAGAGTGAGCATGCGAGTGTTGGAACGATTGGCGTAACTTGTTTCCAATTTATTACAGGCTGCCTAGAATAATTGTTAATGGCTGGACCAATTGTGCTATGAACCGTTGATTGAATTGCTAGTAGCACAAGTCGGTCTTGTCGAAGACAATTTTTTTTCCTCGTGTGTAGTTGATGGACATGGATGAGATCCATCAACATAACCCAATAGGCCATAACCAAAAAGAAGTTGGTCATTTGTTGCATAATTTCCTCTATCTTTTGCTAGTTTAAATGGGATTTGGGATGAATCATTCAGAGAGATTAAATTAGTACCAGGAGAAGAGAAATTTCCTTGAGGTGATAGGTTGGAGACTAAAGATGGTGTCTCTATATCATCTGTAGAAGTTGTGGAAAGTTTGGTAGGTGAGAGTAGTTCTGAAGACTTTTTGACTAGGGGAAGAAAAAAAAAACGAGAGATAAGGGGAAAAAAAACGAGTGCTCTAATATCATAAGAAAAATAGTAGGTTGTAAGATACTTTCATTAGACTGGCATTGTTACAATAAAAATATATTAGAAATGAGCAATAATGAACAAATAAATGGAAACAAATTAATAAAAGAATGATACACGGGAATGAAATATGGAGAGAATTATTCCACTCCAGATTTACGTTAAATGAAATCCAAAATTGGTGCTCTATCTATCAATACTTACATTTTTGAATTCCAAATGAACAAATTTTAAAAAGAAACAAAAATGAAGTCTTATAGAAATGCTGACTGCTGCAAAGCTTTTACGAAATACTAGGGCACGAAAAAATTATTTTGGGGGAGAAATATTTTATTTATATCAGATTTGTGTATGTAAATTGATGGATATTCATAGGGCATAAGAGTCAATTCGTACGGCAAGTGAAACCGAATAAAAATCGGATTGTCTAATCGGACCTCCACTGATGGGATGGAAAATCACGCGATTCGCGAATAGGAATCGGGCCGCGGATCAATCAAGGATATCAGTGCCACAATACCTAATGCGAGATCCGTCCGTATTAATCGGTCAATCCGACCAGTTCCAAAAAACCAAAGATGCCCAAGGAGAATGATAATAAAATAAACATAATAGGAAACACATAAAAGGTCTAAGCGCAATTTCACATAAGAACGCTCCTATTTTCCCAGTTTTTTTAAGTCCTCCAATATTTTATAGATGAATTTACAATTCCTTCCCCTCCAGTCCATCCATCCCCAAAACCACCTACCCAAAAAATGGCCTTTATCCCAGTCATCCGTTTCCAGATCGGACTCGCACAAGCCTCGCCGGCGCCGAAATGTATGTGCAGATTTTATGATGAGAAATTTTGACCCATACATATCGAAAATTCACTGTTTCAATAGATGTAAGTTTCTCCTCATTAAGACTTTTTATTTTTCAATGTCTGGATCCGAAAAATGAGTTGGGAGGGTCTGTTTATCAGCCACATCCATGCATAGATTCTAAAATATGTACAAAATAGTATAGATGTTGAATTAGATGGCTATTGTGGATTTCGGACAGTTGAATCAATGATGGGATTTGAAGAATGGATAAACCTCGAGTACAAGATAACTTGATCGTTGAGCTCATCAAGTAAGATGAAATATATGTGAAGATGCACTATCAGTGGAAAAACATTGAAGATTTGGAATTGTAGTTGAGGTGTTGGAATACATGCCCCTTATGGCCATTGGACGTCATTACCTAATATGGGTCATCTTGTTGCCTCAACGTATAATATTGTGTTTGTCTACTTCGCGTCACAATTACAGTGTCTGACTTTTCTTCTTTTTAGCAAATTTTTGCCCGTTAAGGAGAGACAAGAGAACAAAATAACATTCGTCAAACGATTGTGTAGTGTTAAAAAAGAATTGTCCTATATATCTCTCATGTCGCAAATTATTGGAGACGGCGCCATGATCCTAAGGGCAATGGTTGGAAGACAACCGATATTGGAGACGGTGCACACACATCATCGAGGGTGATGACCGTCATCTCTCCAACCAGCAAATAAAACGTGCATGTAGTCAGCGCCATGGTATCAAATCGGATCTCTACACGACCTCAGAAATAAACAGCGCCAACACCCAACCCTCCAACTTCGTCGGTTATGAATACGACCTCATAAATAAACAGCGCCAACACCCAACCCTCCAACTTCGTCGGTTATGAATTCTAAAATCTCCGCACTCCTACAAATTTCAGAAACACATTCAGTTTGATTATGTACATATATACCCGTCAGTCAAAACTCGGTGAGAGACGTGCTTCTCGAAATTCGGGATCATGTCTGGTATTTCTGACCTCTTGGTTAGGCCTGTTGGCTACTCGATCCACCAACTTAAGTAATCGATGGGACTGGTGGAGCGGGTAGTCGGTACGGGAGCCGCTAAAAAAGGACCTACATCAGGCAACAACTAGATACGTTGTCCTGGGGTATTTTTTCTTCTTTTTCTTTAGTTTTGGTCTTGCACAAATGAAATAAGGGAAAATGAGATGAGTTTTGGTCTTGCACAAATGAAATAAGGGAAAATGAGATGTTTGTAAATTTGTATAAGGGGTATATTTGTATTTTCATGTATTACACAAGTAAATTGTGATAATAGGGTCTTTCAAATAGCCGTCCCCTTATTATAATTACAATACTTATAAGTAATATAGGAACTTAATTCTCCGAGAGCAATATTCAAAATTCACTATTCTAGAAAACACGATATTGTATATATATTCGTGCTTTTGCATGTAGGTTGGTCCTAAAATACTTAAGGTACTTGGCCTCATATAGTATTCATGAGCTGTTTAAACTTATACATTTCTTCTATAGTCATATATATATATATATGACTACTTATCAATAGTATAGATAAAACAGTATTTTATGTGTCAAAAACTTCAACAAAATTAGCAGATGACAGCAATCTTACAGGAGAATTACCTATTTGCCTCTACAAAGAACAAGTAATTATAAAGTAAACAAATCCAGCCAATCTATGCTATAAAGGAAGTTTACTATATATACTATATATATATAATATTAATATTTAGTGTGAAGAGAGAGAGATTGTTGTTGGAGATTGACGTTGAAGCCAATGCACAGAGAGGAATTGCTTTTTGTACGCACTTACATAACCAAAGTGGTGGAGGCCGAGTGGATACTGGATATGGGTAGGGTTGCAGATTATTATATATATCTATGTCTTCCCTAATAACTAGAATCCAACTGCATACTCGGAAACAAAAACTTTGTCGATATCTTCGGTGCCCCGACCCTTTTGTCCCCACATTTCCCCACTACGCCCATCCCTTCTATTTTTAACCACTCTTCATCTTTTTCAATATTTTGCTCTCTATCACATACATTCTTTTACCTTTAAATGTTACTACTACCACTATTCTCAATATGGCCGCCGAGTTCGTGGCGCTATTATCCCTAACTCAGTCTTCTCCGAAATCAAACCAATTTCAAACACAATTCATTATCCGCCTGCGAAACAGTGAACCGCCACCCATGTGGAGCAACAAGCAGACACCGCCCGGAGATGATTCATGGGAAGTCCGGGCATTCGAAGAAGACACAACCGGAAACCTATTAGGTTGCACGTGGCCCCCACGCTCCTACATGTGCACTTTTTGCCGGAGGGAGTTTCGCTCCGCGCAAGCTCTTGGCGGCCACATGAATGTGCACCGCCGGGATCGAGCCAGGCTGCACGCGGAATTGCCGATGCCCCCGCTACCGCCTGTTTCGCCTTCTCCGGCAACCACCGGGCAAGAGTTTGTGGGAAATGGATTGTGCCTAGTCTACCCTTTACATAACCCTAACAACAGTATCAGTATCAGTACCACCGTATTGTTCCCTGCTCCACCCGTACCGGATAATTTCCGATCTCCTCCCCTTCCGATATCCCATTTCTTCAAGAGTGAACCCAATTGTGAAACCGCACCACACAGTGTCGTTTCTTCGCTTTGTCACTCTAGCAAAACCAAACCGTCACCGTCGAACAGTAACGAAAACTGCGACAAAAACAAAAACCTTACAAAGGGTGAGAAGAACGTTGTTAAAGATTCTGCTGCAGCGGACGCCATTGAAGAGCTCGATCTGGAACTTCGTCTGGGAAGAAGAGATGAGCACTGATGATGAAACAAAGGCGTGCTTTGCTTTTTGTATGAGATATATTTGTTCTTACAATATTCTGTCAAATTTTCTTAATATTTCTTTTGGTTTTTGCGGTGGTCCAATTTTTCTTTTTCTCTTTTTTTGGATTGATATATATTTTGGAGCACTGTTTGATTGATTCATTTTTTTTGAAATGGGTAAGAAAATAAAAGGAGATGATTAGGTTTTGGGTGAGAAAGAAAGTTGAAAAGGGAAAAAAGGTGTATGCTAGGGCTGTGTATGCAGCAGTAGTATATCAGTTGATAAAGCTGGCAGTGCACTGTCATTTTCTAACATTGATTTCTGAGCTTACTTATATATATATATATATTTCCGTGGGGATTATTGAATATTTATTATTATGTATATTTATCTTTCAACAAGATTCAATTTGGCTTCTTCCTGTCATTTACCAGACTGACGAAACTACCTCACATTACTATAGAGAAACAGGATTGATTTACTGCAGACCTCAAATATATATATATATATATATATATATATATATATATATATATATAAAATATTTAGGATAAAGTTCACTTTGCACACCCCTGAATTATAAGTTCTGGTGCAAACACACCCCTCAATTATGAAATGTATAGCATACCCTCTTATCTTTTGCAGTATGATTAAATATGTTGACATTATCTGTTGAGCTTCTTGTTACAAGCAGTTTTTATATGCATTTGCCTGTTTTCTTACGTTTTTACTGTTGAAATTAATGCATTTTCTAGAAGGGTATCCAAATGCATTTATAATGTATGATAAGATACATGATTAGGCAAGTACACGAATCCTTAGATGCATGTATATCTAGGATTCATGATGAATATTATTTATGATGATGCATCTACGCCTAGATTAATTAGTATAAATAGGTCTTGAGTTTGTACTTGTAATTCAACATGTATTGACAAGAGTAAAATATGAAGTAAAACAATCATTATTATCACATGGATTTTTATTAGAACTAAAAACATTGAAATTGATTGTTTGATCATGCACCGTCATTGTAAGATCACCACTAGCACAATCAATAAGAGTTTTCGATGTGGCTAAAAACGGCCTCCCTACGATATGAGGTATCTCCCTATTCTCATCTATATCAAGTATAACGAAATCTACAGGGAAGATAAATTTATTAACCTTCACTAACACATTCTCTAAAATACCTTTTGGGTAAACTAAAGATCTATCGGCTAATTGAAGAGTTATAACTGTCGGTTCAATTTCTCATAACCCAAGATTTTTAAAAGTAGAATAAGGCATAAGATTAATGCTAGCGCCTAAATCAATGACTGATCTAAAATTTTTACCTCCTATAGTACAAGGAATAGTAAACTTACCTGGATCGCCGAGTTTTTGTGGAAGGGGCTGAGTAAGAATTGCACTAATTTGCTCCGTGAGTTGGATCATCTCGTTCCCTTACAATTTCTTACCTTTCGTCACGAGGTCCTTGAGGAACTTCACCCACTTTGGCATCTTTTGAAGTGATTCGATGAAAGGAATATTTATGCGAATTTCTTTCAACTTGTCCAAAAATCCTTATTTCGCAACGAGCTTCTTCTTTATAAACTTTTGAGAATATGGAATTGGAGGGACTTGTGAAAGCACTGTTGATGGTGGCTCTTCATGAGTTGATTCTTTTTCCTCATTCACTTTCGGCTTCTTGATTACCGTGTTTCTCTTCTCTTTTCGTGGGGCTTCCTCCAATTGCTTACCGTTCTTCAAGGTGACTGCTTGGCACGTCTCGACCTCGATCTTTTTCGTTAGCAATCTTTGTGGATATGGGAATGGTTCCACCCATGCAGCTACAGTGACATGCGGCTTGACTTGAATTTCTTCATTTTTCTCGATCTTGAAATCGATAGCTTGGCCGTCTCGAACTTTTGCTTTCGAGGATCTTCCGTAGTCGTTGGCAATGCTCCTGCCGGACGGTTCTCTTGATTCACAACGAATTGAGCGAATTGATTCTCCAAATTCCGCAGCGAGTCTTGGGTAGCGGTCATGAATTGGGCCAATATCTCCTCCGTGTTTGATTTTTGGGCCGGTGGATTATTGCCTTGATAGCTTTGTTGAGGAGGGGCTTGATTTTGGAATAGACCTTGAGGTCTTTGATACCCTTGGCCTTGTTGATTCCCTGCATATTGCCCTTGTGATCTCCACCCTTAATTTTGGAATTGGCGAGGCGCATTATTGACGTAGTTGAGCAATTCCATGTGTTGGACACTGCCTCAAAAGGGTCTTAAATCTCTCCCATGCCTCGTATAATTGCTCGCCTTGCTCTTGGACAAAATTATGAATTTCTCGTCGGATCCTGTCGTCCTTCTCGGGTGAGCTGTAAGCTTTCATGAAAAGGTTGAGGAGTTGAGGCCACGACGAAATAGAGTGGGGAGCTTGGGACATCAACCACTGGCGAGCTCTTCCTTGTAAGGAGTGCTTGAAGAGAATTAATTGAAGCGCCTCTTAGGAAACGCCATTTTGACGATGGGAATTACAGGTATCTAGAAAATTGACAATGTGAAGATGGGGATCTTCACCCGCCAATCCACTAAATAGCCCGTTATTTTGGAGCATCGTCAATAGGCCTTGCTTGATCTCAAAATTTTGTGCCTCAATGGGTGGATATTGAATGCTCGGGCGGAATCCGTCGAGAGTTGGGATTATGTAGTCTTGAAGTGCCCGTGCCGAATTGCTGGCTGTAATGGAAGTTGAGTGAGTGGGTCTTGGATGCGAGTTCCATTCGCATCGAGTAAATGACCCTCTGCGTCTCTGCGTTCTTCGTCTGCCATTAAATGGGTGAATCGTGAAAATTGTTCAAATAGAGCTAGAATAAAATAAATAATTAAAATATTCCCCGGCAACGGCGCCAAAAACTTGTTGGTTGTTATACCTACACGCAAGTGCACGTATCGTACAAGTAATATAGTGGACAATTAAGTCCGGATATCGAACCCACAGAGAATATTTAATTACTTAATCCTAGGCGCTAAATCCTAACAATTATTATCAAGCCCACCCTACACAGTCGAATTTGGAAAAGATTAACTAAATTAAACTAAATTAAAGAGCAAACAAAAACAAGAAAGCAATGTAAAACGAAGATTTAATCAGAGAAAACGAGCCTAGGATTTTATTCTTCCCCCTATGTGATTATTATTCCCCCAATTCCTTCAATTATGCAAGTAATTAACCCGGATTATTAAGTTGAGATGCTAAATTAATCATAACTCGCTTCCGCGTGTATTACGATTCTAATACTCTAGATTCAACTACTGTATTCCTACGCAATTAATTTTAGAACACAGCATTAAGCACAAATCTCAATAATGGCTGCCTAAGAGATTAACTATATTCCTATGTTAATACCACAAAAGCTCTTCTACCACAGTTCTAATTATTAACCCGATCTTCCGATTCATGCGATTAACAATAACATGAAAGCACATAAGGTGATAAATTTCATGCACTTAATAAAACAAGTAGAAGAAATCATCCGGAATTAAAACTTGCATAAAATCATATAATTGGGTTCATAAATCCCACATAGGATTCAAAATAAAATCCTAGAAATAAGAAAATTAGCCACTCATGATTAAAGTAAAAACGCAAATAAAATTAATCATAAACGATAAATCTATGCTTGGAGTCTTCGAATTCTTCGTCTTCGTTATTGCTTTGTTGCTCTTGAAATTGCGTAAAAGATGGATTCCCAATTGTGTGCTTGGCTTGGTCTTATATAGGGTGGAAAATTTGGAGAATAAGGTAGTTTGCTTGTGCAATTAGGATTCCTTTACTACGCCTTTTCGTCAACTCGGACGGCGGTCCCGAATTTTGTACTAAAACTCGGACGGCCGTCTCAAAACCAGAGACTTCTTCCATTTCTCAGACGGCCGTCCAAGTTTTAAGTGTAAATCTAGGACGGCCGTCCCGGGCTATGTTCACTTTTGGTCCATATTTTCTCCAAAATTGCAGTTTTTACCCCATACTTTTCCAGTTCTTCAATTTGTACCTAAAATACAATTTTTTTAAGCACCAATTATCGTTAAAACACACCAAAAGCTCCAATTAAAAGGTACGATAAAGTGTAAAAATATACACTTAACAAATGTCCTGTGGGAGTTCTAGTTGTCATCAACAAGTAGTCGGAGCTCAATTTCATATGGAATTCAAAACCAAACTGCATTAGCGAATACCTAATTTCTTTAATTAAACCAAGAATCTCAAAATAGGACATCAAATGAGGGTAAACATCTCTGAATGTAAGTCAAACCCCCAACATATTCAAATATCGTCAGACTTCCATGATAGATTTTAATTATAGAAATTTGACATGCCAATTTAATATACAAAAAGAAATAATAAAATAAGCTAAACAATTGCTTAAGAAATCATCTAAATACTGTTTGCAAAATGAGTTATGTTGGAAAAAATAGAGAGAGTAACTTTGTATTTCTTATTTTGGCAAAAATATTTATAAGTACTAAAGTTCACATATATTTCTCATAGACGAAAGGTGGGGGTAAGATTGTAATTTCATAACAAAAAATTACAAAACTAATGTCTTTAAATTTTGTTAGGTTTGACCAGAAAACATAGGGAGGTATTTGGTAAGTTTCATAATTGAGGGGTGTGTATTCGACACACCCCATAATTTAGGGGTGCAAATTGAATTTTGCCCTAATGTTTATGATCTAGTTATGTCTATCGTACTTATATATATCCTATATAGTTGCGAAAGTTCGAACGGAATTTTCAATCTTCACCGGTTCAGACCTGAAAAGTTCTGATTCGGAACAAATTTTTCATCCCAATTTTTTATTTTTCCGATTACCAATATTTTTTAAGTTTTTTGGACTGCAACTGGAATTATATAAAAGATATTCGGAATTTTTTATTTCCGATTGGATTTAATTTATGAAATTATTCTGAAAATTCTATTTTTTTTCCTTATATTATTTATTTTACTTAGTGTGAAATAAATGAAGTATTTACATGTTCTATCTTATGGGTTATGTTGGAAAGCCAAAGTATTTCCTAATGTTATTTTTCACTTTTAAAAAAAATACCTAATTTCTCTCGAAGTTTCACCTTTTATCATTTTGAGGGTTTAAAATTTTGTGAGTTTTGAATACAAGTGCCTAGTGCAATTATATTGGAATCATTATAGATATTTTTAAATTATAAAAATTTATCATATGAGTAAGTTTAGTTTCGTTATTTTATGAAAGCAGGTATTCTTATTTTTGAAATTTATTAATGTTTCCGATCCAAAACTTTTTAAAAGTGTTCAAACTCATGTGATTCCTGAAATTTTTGAAATTTCCATAGCTCTTGGTATTGAATGAATTTCTGGGTTTCGAAACTTTGGAATTGTAATAAGAAATAATTTCGTAATTATGAAAAGAAAAAAAAAATCCCATGTGTGTTCTCTATTTTGCCCTTATTCAAGTCATATGCTTTATATTTCAATAGTTCGAGATTTTATTTTCTTTTTGTATATCGTGATTCTTTTAAGGGGTTTTTGTGCATAAGTCACAACCAAGCATCTTTCGTATCTAGGTTTAGGGGTTATATCTCTTTCGCCAATAAGCCCATCTCTTTAATATTTATTATAAATAAATGAAACATTCATGTATATGACAGTATTACCCCCAACCATTTATACACAATTCTTAATTGTAATCTCAATTTAATCAATGTTGTCCACAAAAATTCAATTTTAACCACAAGAATCCAATCTTGACTTTTTTTTTCAAAAAAATTCTTTTTGCCGTCGGATTCCGGTGTTGACTTTTCGATTTTTTTTTTAATTTTTTTTTCTTTCGGATTTTTTCGCCGGTTTCCGGCGTTGCCTTTTTTTCTTATTCTTTTTCTTCCTTTTTTTTTTTTTTTTTGGTCTGTTTTTTTCCGCCGCCGGATTCCGGCGTTGATTTTTTTTAGTTTTTTTTTTTACGTCCGCCGCTAAACGTTGACCGTAATTGTGCTGTCACTGACAGCAAATTAACGTAATTATACTGTCAATGACAGTTAACAAACGTAATTGTACTGCCGTTGACAATACATTTATGTAATTGTTCTGCCGTTCACAGTAAATTAACGTAATATTATTATTTTTTATTTTTTGTTATTTTTTTTTATTTTGTTTGATTTGTTGACAAGTCAACGTAATATATTACTGTCATTGACAGTAAAATAACTGTAAACACAATAATATTACTGTCAACAACATCAATATTATTATTTTTTTGGGTTTTTTATTTTGTTTGAGTTATTCACGGAATAACGTAATAATATTACTGTCTATTATTGTAATATTACTGTAAACACAATAATATTACTGTGGTTGACGGTAATATTACTGTTGTTATAGTAATATTGTTGTCAACCACATCAATATTATTATTTTGTTTGGGTTTTTTTGTTTGTTTGAGTTATTCACGGAGTAACATAATAATATTACTGTCTATTATTGTAATATTACTGTGGTTGACGGTAATATTACTGTTGTTATGGTAATATTACTGTCACTCACAATAATATTAATTCTTTTGGCTTTTTATTATGTTTACATTTGTTGAGCGGTCAACATAGTAATATTACTCTATTACACAATAATAATGAGTTTTGTTGTGTTAATATTATTGTGCTAGAGATTAATATATCAATAGTACTATCTTAAATTGTAGTTTAGTTAATTTTACTGTGTTTCACAGTAATATAGTTAATATTATTGTCAATCACAACAATATTGTTGTTTAAACGAAAAAAAAATTGTTACAGAAAGAACAAAAAAGTTTTGAAAAAATCAACGCCAAAAACCGGTGGTTGCAAAATCAGGAGGAACAAAAAATAGTCAACGCCGGAGACTGGCGAAAATAAAATATTGAAAAGTCAACGTCGGAGACCGGCGTTGACCGTCGGTCAACGCCGGAATCCGGTGGCAAAAAAAATATTTTTTGAAAAAAAAAATTTTGGGTCAAAATTGAATACTTTGTGAAATTTGGGGTTAAATTGAGGTTAAATTTAATTAATGATGAAATTGGAGCATATTAAAGTATGAGGGGTTATTTTAGTCTTTTACAAAAATCTGGACCATGTGTGGACTTATTTGTAAATGAGTTTTTTATCTGTATCTCTTTATAAATAAGTATCCATTGATGGGCTTATTTATAATGACCCTTCTTTTAATATATAATATTTTTTTCAATTTTTTTATAAAACGAAATTTCAAGAGCAATCTGATCATATAATAAACATGTATATTGAAATCGACGTATGAAATTTTATTTCTTTTTCAGTTGCTAATTACTTAATTTGTTTGGGGCAATTTGGTATAAGAGATTTTATGTGTATAAATCTAACTAATAATTCTTAATTTTCAGTAAATATATTGGTATTCTTGTGTCAAAAATACTCCTAATAATATATGAAAATAAAAATTCTAAAAATAATAGTCTACTTTGCATAACCTTTAATCCTCATTTTACTCCCCAAAAGATACGTAATCAGTATTGGTATTCCCCATTCCCTAACCTTTAATCGATTTTAAAAAAATAAAACAGTAGATAAAAATTGCTTCGTCCTACCTTGCCAGAGCTAACAATGGTTCGCAGTTTGCAGTTTTGAAATCACTGTTTGCAATTGCTTAGCACTTAGCACTTGCCCTACCATAGCTAAGAATCGTTGGTAGTTAGCAGATTTGCAATCTCCGTTTGGAATTGGTTCGCCCCTACCCTGTCATGGCTAGAATCGTTCGCAGTTTGCAGTTTTGAAAACTTTGTTTGCAATTGTTTAGTCCTTGCCCTCCACGCCATAGCTAAAAATTGTTCGCAGTTGCAGTTTTGAAATCTTCATTTGCAGTTGCTTTGCCCCGACATGTCATAGCTAATAATTAGTTGCATTTTTGAAATCTACGTTTTTTATTGCTTCACCCCTGCCCTATCATCGCTAAGAATCATTGTGGGATAAAATTCAACACCAACAAGAATTTTAGTGGGACTCTAAATTTAAAGAATTTTGCATAATCTCCAAACTTGTTCCTAAATATAGGACTTTGTTTGGAGACTCACGTGTATTTCATGGACTTTGTTTAGGGACTCAAAACTATAGAGCCCTCAATTGTGAGATTTTATTGTTTAGAGACTCTAAGATTCCACTGAGTCTCCATACGGGTCTCCAAACTAGAATTTGGAGAGCCGATTTGCGTACTCCATTGGAGATGCCCTTATGCATGATACATTGTGATTCGAGGGTGTAAAGTGCTATTAATTTATTTCAAGGGTGGAAAAGTGCCACAATGATATATTTCAAGGGTGCGAAGTGGGATTAAGAAAAAAAAAAAAAAAAAAAAAAAAAGTGTTCCATGTAAAAATTTAAAAAAAAAAATGTTAGATGCAAACTTTAAAATGTTAAATAATACCATAGTACATCATAGTATATTAAAATTTGTTGTAATTTCGAATTTGTGACTGGATGGGCATTTTTTGAATGAATTTAATAAAGAATGTGAAACAAATGTTTAGTTAGACTTGTTATTTAATTAGTTTTAATAATGTTTGTCATCAGGAACTTATATCTTAAGCCCCTTTAAATTTAATAGGACTGGACTACCATAAATATATTAATAAAAATATAATAACTCTTAACACCCCTTTAAACTCATGATGCGGTTGATGTGCATGTATTAATAGTTTGCCAACTAGAAAAAAAATGAGAAATAGAATGCAATTGGATAACCAAATTAAATCTGCAAATTTGGAATAAAAACGCAGTGTATATTTTAATCATGAAGCCCAACAGCACGTGCCAAATCAGTTGTCATTTTTCGACATCACATTTATTACGAGTTAATTGCATATAACCCCCTATGTAATCTTGAATTGCTAAAAAAATCCTCATGTTAAAATTTACCAAGGCTGCAAAATAAACGTGCTATTTGAAAGTGGAAAGTCTGAGCTTGGCAGGCTTAAATCATGCGTACGCTCCATGACAAAATTACCCTACTTACTAATAAAATAACCCAAAAAATAAAAAATTGAAAAAAAAAATCCAAAAAGAAAAGTAAAAAAAAAAAAAAAAAAAAAAAAAAAGAAGGAAATAAAAATATGTTCTGTTCTTCTTCCCAGCAAAACACTATCCCACCCAAAACCCATCCCCAACCCAAACCCAAATAACTACTCGCATAGTACTATAAAGGTGTGTCTCCTGCCGCACATGTCGGAGAGCCACCCTCTACAACAACGTTCTCTCTACCATTAAAGGAGTCGAGTTGATTTCTTCGCCAGTTAGAAATATAGGAAAATAATTGGCCGCATCTCAAAGCTTGCGGTATCCGGCGTTTGTTTCCAATCAATCCGAACGTTGGCCACGACCGTCGTTTCTCCGGCGGATGAAAGGAGTTTGGACACTGCCGCTGCTGAGTGCTTCATTACCTAATTGTATGATTATATCATTATAATTTGTAGCTTTAATAACCCAAACAAAACTAATTATCGTATCTACTATACTATATACACAAAGCTTCTTTCATAATGATTTAGACAAAGTTTGGAATACTTGACTGATGAAAAAATGGGATAGGTTTTGGGTTGATTTGGAGAGAGGGTCTTTTTGAAAATGTCAAGGATTAAATTGAAAAATCTAAAAACTTTATTTTGGTCTTGTGAAAAGTTTGGGGTAAATCTGTAATTTTCTAAATTTATGATTTAAAGGGTATTTGTGGCTTTTCACGTCCAAAAACACATGCACAGTCGCACAAACCGCGAGTGTATTACACACCGAGCTCGTAGGGTCCTTTTTGCCCTTGACTAACTTTCATAGGGGGTTATGTGCTAATTTTTTTAACACGGGGGGTTTTTTAGCAATTCGAGATTACACAGGGGTGGATTTTGCAAAAAACCCCATTTATTACTGTAAAAATTGAAACATAAGTTCGTTGGATGAAGGAATGTAACAAATTGATACCAAAATCAAATTTACCAAGGCTGCAAAATAAACGTGCTATTTGAAAGTGGAAAGTCTGAGCTTGGCAGGCTTAAATCATGCGTACGCTCCATGTACTCATTTCATTTGGAAATAAACAGTTAAATTAGTTATTATTTTGAAGTTCGATTGACAGTCGGTAAATATAATAATTTTCTAGGCCAAATTACGATGAAAAAAAAAACAATCATATTGTCTTATACGTCTAAGGCCCCATTTGGTTGTCAAGATAAGTCATGATTAACTAAATAGTTTGACTTAATTTGATGTTTGGTATCTTCAATAAATTGTCGGGTCGACCCGTCAAAATTATATAATCATGGTTTATCTTGTCTTGTCTTGGCTTATCTTGCCTTCTAATGAGTTTTTTTTTTGTTGGACGTTTCAAGCTCCAATAAAATAATTGGGGGTCTCATTAGATTATTTAACTTTATCTTGGCTAATCTTATCTTGTCAACCAAACGGGGCCTAACTCTATTGTGTCAATTTTACCAACTGAAAGAGATGTTTTTCGTAAGAAAATAAATAGTTGAAGAAGATAGTTGTAACTACTTAAATATGAGTAGACCTGACCACCGGTTCGGTTAGAACCGGAACCGGAACCGGAACCGAACCGGGGTCAACGGTTTTAGAACCGAACCGGAACCGGTTTGACCGGAACATATATATATTATTATTAAGAACCGGCGGTTCTACCGGTTCTAACCGGGAACCGAACCGGAACCGGTTAGAAACCGAACCGCAAGGAACCGGATTTTTTCGGTTCGGTTCCGGTTCCTCCAAAATCGGAACCGGAACTGGAACCGAACCGAACCGTGGTCAGGTCTAAATATGAGGGGGATTTTCGTAATTTAACTCTACATCTAGGGGTTAGCCATAATTCGCCCGCTAATTCTCTATGTCAATCAAAAATATGAAATGTTATTTACGGTTACAAAATTGCTATTTGCGGTTTTTCACAAAACCCCCCAAAACTTTCCAAAAAAATCAAAAAAACCCCCCAAACTGCAAATAGCAAAAAAACAAAAAAAAAAAAAAAAAAACAAAAATTCGAAATCAAGCTTGAAGAAGGGTTGGGCTTCGATTTTTTGATGTAATTTCGACTCTTTTATGTGTAATATGCATTGGGTAGGTCGATTACGGAACCAATTTCATGTTAAAAAGCCCTACAAATCGATTTGTAGGGTTTTTTTTTTTTCCGCAAAAACATGTTGGAACGCCAAGACGGGCGCCCAAATGCAGCTTGCACGCCCAACTTGGGCGTGCACTGCATGAATGGGCGCCCAAGTTGGGCTTTTACGCGTTTTTGGGGGGTTTTTGGATTTTTTTGGGAAGTTTTGGGGTTTTAGAGAAATAAATTGTTTTTTGTTATAAACCGCAAATAGCAATTTTCAAATGGCAAATAGCAATTCCCATCAAGAATTGTTATTTTATCATAGTCTATTTACTTTCCCGGGCGATTATTTATTGAGTCTCTCGTATTATAAGAGAGTCTTCAAACTTCATGAGAATGCATAATATAGAGATTATTTCGGCAAAAAAGACAACACCAATAAGAGTTTTAGCAACTCGCTAAATTAAGCAAAGTCTTTATAATTTTTCCTAAATTTGGGATTTATTTTGAAAACTTTAGTAAAGTCTCTATTTATGTTTTAAATGTTTGTTTTTCGTTATTGTTGATTAGTTTATTGAACTTAAATGATTATGCTCCATAACTTTTTTCCATCTAAAACCTCATACATCAAATTTAATCCGAGTCAAATTACTATATAGATAACTTGTAACATAATTGAGAGACTCGGATTTATAGAGCCATGTTGGGATTTTTTTTAGAGACTCGGATTTACCACCCTATACACGGGTCTCCCAAAATCAAAAAATCTATATATACCAAACCTATATAATTCCAATTCAAAATTCAAGGGACCACAAGTTAGGCCTGCTTATTGCTCAATAGTCAATCTTTACGGCTTTATTTTCTTGGCGAACATTTAACTTATTTTGAACCAATTTGTCAAAACACGTTTTCATCAGAATTAAAAACGTGTTACATTATTGTTTCCGCCAAAGGAAAATTGCGTTTTATTTTGCATATCTTCACGCAACATTTCATGAAGCGGATCTATCGAATTATAAAGCATATACCTTATTTTCTCAAAAGCTAGTAGTCATGTTCAAAAGGAATCTTTTATTCTTAAAGCATAGTTTTCAAAATAGAAATGCAAAATCGGCATCAACAACTGAATTAAACACTCATTCAATTAACATATTATAACTTTCAAATATCCTTCAAGATCTAGGGGTCTTTAGTCGGCCGGTAAACGGACCGAACCGAATCGCATCGAATTGAAAATTCGGTATGTGTCAAATATCGAATCAAAAATTCAATTTGGTAATCGGTAAAGATTTTTGGAATTCCAGTATTTGATACGGTATATGGTATCGATGCTCGATATACCGTACCAGATACCAAAGTATTTAATAATTCTTTTTTTTTTTTTTTTTTTTAATTCTTTAGGGTTATAACAAATTATAAAATATTTTTAGATCGATAATATTTTCAATTATTTACAAATCAACCTCTATTTTGTAGTCACTTTTTGTTTTTAGAGCTGATTATTGAAAATTGAATGTTAAATTCAATAATTAAATAGTTTAAGGGGTAAATTATAACCCATCCTGAGCTATGGTTAAATTACAATAAATCCTCTCCTGTTTGAGTAATTACAACTACCCCTCAACTATAATTTTTCTAACACGTCTATCCTTGCGGTTTCAAATTTAGTGGAATCTTCTAGATTATGTGCATTATTCTCAAATTTGTACCCGTTTCATCCAATTCGAGCTCTACATTTTGAAGCTAGATGATCATAAGATGTGTTTTTTGGCTTGTAAATATCAGATTATGGTGCATTTAGAAACTGTATTTTTGCACAAAATGAGTACAAACTAGAGAACATTCCACGGAGTCTAGATGATTATGTTTAAGTTGACACCATAAGGGTGGATATGTAAGAAGATTCATAGTTGAAGGGGTAGATGTAGTTATCCGAAAAAGAGGATTTCTTTTGTAATTTAACCATAACTCAGGGGTGGTTGTAATTTACCCTAGTTTAAATATACATTTTTCTTAATTTTTTTTAAAATATTAACATATATTTTCGGTTTTAACGGTACCGAATCCAATAAACCGAATTAATACGGTAAAAAACCGTAAAAATTCGAATACTTACGTTAGTTAAACAGTACGAATTTACAAAGTACAAGAATTTTGATTTACCAAAATTCCGGTACGGCTCGGTGCAATATTACCGAATAAACACCCCTACATATATATATATTTCCGAAACTTTTACAATTCTTTTAAATAATTATAGGAGTGAATTCAAACAGAGCTATCGATGTATATATCAACTCAATGAATTAAAACAGAAAAAAAAAAATCAAATTTATTGTTAAAATAATTCGAAAGACTAGAAAATTTTACATATAACTACACCTGAATTGGGGTTTGTTTAGATTGAATAATTCCAGATTACGAAGTGAATTTTCCAATACACATCTTATAGTAGTTGAGCCAAAATAAAAATATTCACACAACTTTATACCCAGCCCCCTTTACAAATTAACCACAACCAACAAAATACAATTTCAAAACAAAAAAAAAAACAAAAAAAACAAAAAAAAAAAAAATTCCTTTTTTTTTAAAACATTTTTGGCAGTTCTAATTTTTTGAGCGTGTGCAAAGTAATTAATCGATTAATTACCTGTACGTTAATCACACGCGCTGGCTTCGGCGACTGAAGCCAGCTTCTGCAGATTGAGCTTGACAACCGTATCAGCAAAGAGGCGCGTGTCCTCCTCCGTGTTCCCCTCCGGCACATCCACGACGTATGACTCCATCACGACGGAGCAGATCCCGACCTCACGTCGCTCCACCTCGTGCACGGTGGTCACCGACCTGTAATTCCTCAGCCTGTGGTCCCCTCCGACGATGCTGAACCCCGTCACGCGCCGCTCGTCGTCCAGCGCGTCGAGCCTCTCGGTGCTCGTCGCCGCCGGCAGACCGGATATCACGCTCACGTCCCTCAGATCGCCGACCTCCATCGCGAAGCCGTCCCTCACGCTGCAGCTCTTGATGAAGTGCTTGTACGTCTGCGGCTTGTCGAACCGGCGGAGGATCGACCACACCTCCTTCGGCGGCGCGTGGACGGACTGCGCGAGTAGGGAGGAGCACTGGCCTGACTCGATCCGGTAGTTGTGGTGCTCGATCACCGCTGGCTTCAGAAACTCGAACTCCTCCGGGGTCAAACCGGGCGGAACCGTTAAATGGTGAGCCGTCATCGCCGCCATCGCCGCCGCCGGTTCTTCTTCAGTCGTGGGAATCGAACTTTCTACTTTCTCCATTGGTGGAAAGGAGTGGGAGCTTCTACTTTATTCTTGTTGTCTTCAAATTTAGTGAGATTGAAAGTGAGAGAGAAAAAAGAAGGGTGGAAATTAAGAAGGAAAAAATTGATTATCTTCTTTATGTATTGATGGTGGAAAGTAGGGGCAAAGATGGAAATTAGTATTTGGGGTGTAATTATTGTTATTTCTATAATTGTTAATAATGGAGTTGGAGTGGGTGGGACAGAGATGTTCGAGTACTACTATTTTGGAATTTGGAGGTATATTTATTGTTGGGTAAATTACAAACACCCCTGATGTATGGTCAAATTACAAAAACTCCCCTCTTGTTTGGATAATTATATCTACCCCCTCAACTATGATTTTTTCTTAGACCTCCACCTTTATGGTGCCAAATTCAACATAGTCATCTAGATTCCGTGAAATGTAATCTAGTTTGTACTCTTTTTGTGT
Source organism: Erythranthe guttata (assembly GCF_000504015.1). The sequence continues at coordinate 321,076 of NW_012192876.1, read as the reverse complement.
AAAAAATACAGTTTTCGATGCACCACAAACTGATATATACAAGCTAAAAATCACATATTATGATCATCTTGCTTCATAATGTAGAGTTTGAATGGGATAAAACGGGTACACAAGTGATAATATTCCATATAATCTCGAAGATTCCACTAAATTTGATGAGTTGAGGGGGGTGGTTGTAATTATTCAAACAAGAGGGGTGTTTTTGTAATTTAACCATACCTAAGGGGGTGTTTGTAATTTACCCTTTATTGTTTAGACTATTTTTATTGGGCCGATTTTTACGGAGTGGAGAATATTTATGCACAACAAGGGGATTTGCACGCTAGAGTATATTTAATCAAATGTGCACCTAACATAAACTTTGAAACATTTTTACTCCAATATCTACTTAATATATTATACTAAAATACTATTAATAGCGCATTTTTTACTGGCTTGCAATGCGATTTTATTTTATTTGTAACTTTCTCACAACTCTATCAAAATTTTAATTGAAACTAAAAAAGTGGACGTGCGTTGCACGCAGGGCCGGTCTTAGGGTCTGGGAGGCCTAAGGCGAACACATTTATATTCACGAACAAAACTAGACTTGTACTTACTTGATGAACAAAGCGTACTTCACATGTGTATTCACGAAAAACTTACCAGAATCGATATTGATCAACTCCCACATTGTCTCCATTCATTCTTAATAGTCTTAAACTGAAGAGTTGTGTCTTAAAATGCGATCATATGGATGCATTGGCCCGACAATAATATATAGAGTGTAACAATACTATATGAATGCAAACATATACTTTATCAGTGAACAAAGCGTACTATAGTTACGAATCACTTGTACTCCACATGTGTATTCATTGTACTTACTTGATGAACAAAGCGTACCATATTTTTTGATGAATTGAATTGTACCAATTTCATTGACGCTTTAATGATCAATAAGTACGGGAGATGCATAAATTATGTTTTAGATGATTATTTTAAGCTAGATGAGCATTATTGTTGCGTTTGGAATACAAGATCCCATAAATATGTTGAATTTCATACATGATACTCATATACTATACAATATATTCATACAAGCCTACAATGCTCAAGTGTAAAACTAATATTTTCCTCAATTGTTACCATAATCGATATTGATCAACTCCCACATTGTCTCCATTCATTCTTAATAGTCTTAAACTGAAGAGTTGTGTCTTCAAATGCGATCATATGGATGCATTGGCCCGACAATAATATATAGAGTGTAACAATACTATATGAACATATACTTTATCAGTGAACAAAGCGTACTATAGTCACGAATCACTTGTACTTCACATGTGTATTCATTGTACTTACTTGATGAACAAAGCGTACTATAGTCACGAATAACCCAAACTTTACCAGCTTATACATTGTACTTATTTGGTGAATAAAGCGTACTATATTCACGAATAACCCAAACTTTACCAGCTTATACATTGTACTTATTTGGTGAATAAAGCGAACTATATTCACGAATAACCTGAACTTTACCAGCTTATACATTGTACTTATTTGGTGAACAAAGCGTACTATATTCACGAATAACCCGAACTTTACCAGCTTATACATTGTACTTATTTGGTGAACAAAGCGTACTATATTCACGAATAACCCTAACTTTACCAGCTTATACATTGTACTCTTATGTTCACTAATTAAACTACAATACATAGGTTTTACATAGCATGTAGACTGCAAATATTACTAGATTCAACACTATCAAACTATGAACTACTCCACCTTCAGAATTGCAATTCTTCACTTCACTTTCTCGATGGACTTGGTTCATCGACGCACTTGTAGCTTCATTTTCTTCACGATTTGAGTTGGAAAAAGTTTGCCCAACTTCAAATTATTCACACCAATGGGAGTAGCCATGGTGTGGGCAACAGTAAAATAATCTTCCGGGATTCAAAATAGTTTCTGAAACCATGAATTAGAAACAAATGAGCCTATGTGTCATTTATGCTCATATTATGACTTGACTACTTCTAACAATAAGCAACGGCTATATTAGTTTGTAACGGTCATAAATTGAGTAAGTCATACCATCCTATCTCATAGATAATACCATGGGTAAATAAAATCAGTACCGTTATACCGACAATGATAAACCATCAACCAACATAAGACATACCATCATATCCCGTAGATAATACCATGCGTAAATCAAATCAGTACCTTTATACTGAAAATGATAAACCATCAAGCAACAACAAACATACCATCATATCGCATATCTAATACCATGTGTAAATAAAAATAGTACCATTAGACTGAAAATGATAAACCATCAACCAACAATAGGCATACCATCCTATCTCATATGCAATACCATGTGTAAATAAAAATAGTACCATTAGACTGAAAATGATAAACCATCAATGAACAGAGTACATAATACATAGTACAAACTATAAATAGCAAAAACATAGTGCAAATTGAAACATAGTACAAAGTTCAAATCAACATAGTACAAATCACATAATAATAAAGTACAAATAGCCAGTTTTCATTCACTTCAATCACTTGAATAACATAATGGGCAATCATGTGTGCTCTCCTCCATCTTGTCTTCCCTGATGAAAAAAATAAAATGTACATTAGAAATAAAACTAGTTAGTTTAAATAACACAAATGCAGACAATATTTACATTAAAAAAAATTGCTAGTCAGATTGGTTGTGTGCAAGTACGATGATTGTGTCCAGGCTTCCCACACCGAGTACACTTCAGTTTACGAGTTTGCACTTGTGAAGTTGATCTTTGTATCGACAACTTCCAAGAATCACAGTGGGTACATCATTAGGTACATCATTTGTAGCCATTGTGGGGTGGGAGGGTTTTACAGTGATTTTTTCGTCGGAAAAAGAGGAAACCAGAGGAGAAAAAGAGAGAAGAAATAGAGAAGAAAGAGAGCAGATATAAATGAAGAAAGAGAAGAAAGAAAGAGAAGACGAAGAGAGAGAAAATGAAGAGAGAGAAAATGAGGAGAGAGAAAAGGGTAAGAGTGAAAAAGAAGAGAGAGAATATAATAAAATATATAAAATTCACATTAGGGACTGATCAGCATGTCAGACGCGTGAATAGGGACTGAATTGCTTGGGGAAACTACCTAGGGACTGATCTGTGTTTTGAGTTTTGGATTACGGATTTATGTGTAGTTTCCCCACCTAAGATAAACTTTGAAATATTTTTACTCCAATATCTACTTAATATATTATACTAAAATACTATTAATAGTGCATTTTTTACTGGCTTGCAATGCGATTTTATTTTATTTGTAACTTTCTCACAACTCTATCACAATTTTAATTGAAACTAGGAAAGTGGACGTGCGTTGCACGCATGGTCAGTCCTAGGGTCTGGGAGGCCTAAGGCGAACACAATAAATGAGGCCCCGTGTTTTTTTTTTTTTTTTTTTCTGGTATTTGTATTCAAAATATTGGGTATTTATGTCTTCCCTGATGTGTGTGTATGGGTGGAAATCAAATGAATTTTGGACAAATTTCCAAAAAAAAAAATTGAAGTGAAAAACTAATCTAGATTCCGTTAAAGAAAAACAAAAAATAATAAGAAAATAAAATAACCCATGAATCGAAAATTCAAAAATTGCCAAGATTCAGAATAAAATGGAAATCGGAATCTTATATACCATTCCGGTAAAAACAAATTGAAAAAATCGGAAACAAAAATTTTTGGAATTTAGAATAAAAAATTGTTCCAAAATCGACAAAATAGAGGACTTGAATATATAAATAAAATTATTGGATTAATTTTAATTTGTTTGGCCCTCTTTTTAAGAAAAAAAATGTAAAAAACAATTTTGGTTTTGGGCCTCTTTTTCAGCTCATTTAACTGAAAAAAGAAAGGTTAAATACTTTGAAAATTGAGAACTAGAGAGTTCGAATACGGAACATTCACCAATTCAAGGTAAGGAAAAACCAGTAAAGCTAAAGACAACTGTAATCCACTGTATTACATATAAAAGTATATAACATGTTATCAGAAATCGGAGGTCCTAAAAAATTGATTTTTTCGGAGGCCCAAAGCGGTGGCCTTACCCGCCTTGGCCTTGGGCTGGGCCTGGCTGCACGTCTTAGATGATTTTATTTATGAAATTTATTTTTAAGTTTTACACTATTTCTTACATATATTTTATTGAAGTAACTAAGTAGATATTGAAGATATCTAAGTTATTCAAAATAATATACTACTATTAATTTTCAATAAAATCTAACATTATCTAATAGTGCAATATGTTTAGATTCGAACGTTATACTTATATTTTATCTTGTGCTTTCATTTTTGCAAATGACCCTCTTGAAGTTTGATCATTATAGTTGTCTATTATCCTTTTTTTCCTAACACCATGAAAGGCAAGAATGAAATCTATGCACCTTGCACAAATTTTTTTTTCCATTCTACAAATACAAAAACGATGCAATAAAAACACAGACACACACTACTCTAGCCATAGCTTGTGGTTGTTCCAGCGCGCACATGAGTCTGCTTTTGCATCTTGTTTACCCCCGATAATCATACTAAAGAGAACAACCAAGACATGGAATTTCTTATGGGAGCATTGTTGGGGCTAAATACCTAGCACGCAAATGCACGTATCGCAAACAAGTAGTAAAACTGGACTCGTGAGAGTCGGATGTCGATCCCACAGGATGTGAGAATACTCAAATTATCTAATCCTAAGTACCAAATTCTAACAATTATGATTTTTATCCAGCCTACGCAAAGTTGTCAAATTTAATCAACTAAATAATTAAACTAATTATGAAAGCAATTAAACACGAGAAAATATCAATAAAAACAGACCTAGGATTTTATCTTCCCCCTATGCAAGAATTGCTCACCCAAAACCCCTCAATTATGAAATATATGATTCATGATTATTAACCCGAGACACTAATTTACTCATAACCCGCTGTCGCGTGTATTATGAGTCTATTATTCATAAACGGTTCACTATATGTCTATGCAAACAAATTATGAATAAAGCATTAACTAACAAGTCTCGTAAATGGCTACCTAAGGTGCTATCTGTATGTCTACGACACCACATGCAATTGCCACACTCATCCGGTGAAAACTACTCAAAGGTTCTTATACTTACCGTCTAATTATCAAAATAGCTCTGTCGAGTCAATCCTAATAATCACATATAAAACACATAAATTGATCAAGTTCATGCACTAACAATCATAACAAGTAGAAGAAATAATCATAAAATCATAATCACATAATCTCAAGAAAACGGGTTCACCATCCCCACATAGGGTTCCAACAAAATCATAGATTAAAAACTTAGCTACTCGTAATTCTTATGATAAGCAAAATAGAATAAATAAAATAAATAAGAAAAACTATGCTTGAGTCTTCGTTGATCTTCGTTCTTCGTGTTTTGTGGTGTAAAATTTCGTCCTTATGGTGTAGAGACTTGTTGCTTTTATAGGCTTTTCTTGATAAGGAAGTAGTGGAAACCTAATAGGAATCAATTTCCACCACTTTCCCCCATCAGGATTTGTTCGTCGATTTGTGCCATGTTGGAGTCCGAATTTTGGAACGTTGTGTGAATAAGAATTGTAGCCCTTGAAATTAGCTTTCCAATGCCGTCAAAATCACCTAATTCGGAGTTCGTATGAGAGAGATATGCTTGAAATCGTGGACACTGTCAAAGCTGTGACGAGATTCCTTCTTCCAATTTGATTTGTTTCCTTATTTGCAACTTTTTCCTTTCTTTTTGATCTTTTTTCTTTCATGGACACCTAATTCTCGTTTTTCACCTATAAAACACAAAATCAATCAATTAAAGCACAAATATAATTAAATCTAAACAAAAAATCCACGTAAAGTAAACATATGAGTGTAATATCTACACTCAACAAGCATTCTCCGTAGAGTGAGTTATAATGTACCTCATATGAAAGCTCAAAGACATGAACATAGAAAAGTGAAATGAAGCAAGTAAATATTAGATAATAGATGAAGACACGTATCACTATGTATACTACTTGGAATCATGATGTTCATATAAAAGTTATAGAAAGAAGAACATTTACTTTAGAATTTATGTATACCTTCACCACGTTTAAACGAACATTTGTCGAATTATCAAATTAATACAGTGAAGAAATTAACAAATCAGTACCACAAACTTGAATAGTTAATAAATTTACCTGATGTTCCAAAAAAAAAAACTCAGGAAAACCTGTTTGTGAATAATCCAAATCACTACATATTATCAGTTACTGCATTAACAAATGAATCAAATTTTAACAGTATAGAAAGATGTTGGATTTTGGCCCAAATATGTTCTGGGCCATAAAGCCCAATTGCCATCATTTAATATACACCACCATACTGAGTTAAGCCCAAGTTATTATAAGTGAGCCTAGCCCATTTCATAGCCAGATCCATCCGTTGGATCTCAGGCTTAATCTGGACCGTTCAGTATCTCACTTAAATAGCATTTTCTCTCTCTTCGTTTCTCTCACTCTGAAACCCTAACTCTTACCCTCTCTTCCTTGCCGCTCCTTCGTCTGTCTTCTTCCTCCCTTGTACTGCCTTGACTGAGTTATGGCTGGAGGTCAAAGTGCACGGTACAGTGCTGACTTTGACCCTCCGGTACAGCCTTCACCGGCTATCTTTGACTTCAGTCCCTATATATGTTGGCATGGAGGCTGGAAGAGGGTAAGACAGAGATAAACCCTAATCAGACCTAAATTCCTCTGTTTTTTCTTTGTGAGTTCAGAAATTAGGGGTTTTGGTGAGTGGGTTAGCTTGAGTGCTTGATCTGTTCTTCCTTCGTGGTTTCTGGGTATTTTTAGGGTTTGAGTGTTGTGAGAGAGAAAGGAGATCTGTTCTCCTTGAGGTACTCTGGTGGTGTATATTTGGAAGTGTGAATCTCTGGTGTGAAATTGGAAGACTGAGCTGAAAATCTCAATCTATTTGTTTTCCCAATTTATTTCATACCTTGTATTTATTTCTTTCTTTTATACATTCATACCTATATATATCTATTCTCCTTGGCAGTAATCAATACTGCACAAGGGGAATACATATAGTTTTTCAGTAGGTTGTGAATGGAGCTTGGCGATTTGATGCCCTACAGTGGTATCAGAGCTATGGCTATAGCTTAGCTCTACTCAAAGCGGAGTAATTTCAAAACCTAACTTGGTTTTGTCAAGGTAACACCTCTGAAACCCTAATTTCGTTTCCTGTTCGTTGACCTGTGGAGATTGGGAGCCCTGTGTGGCTATTGAGTTGGCCCTGTGTGGCGTGGTGGCCCTGTGTGGCATTATGTGGCCCTGTGTGGCATTATTTGACCTTGCTTGATCTTTCCCTCTCTTCTACTTGCTATTTTTTTCCGCACTTAGTGTAGTTAAGGATTGCTCTCATCCACCCTTTCTTGTCCGGACCGCCTTAGTGTCGCAGGAATCTGGAAAGGGGAGGGCAATCTGATTATTTATTGTGTTACTCTGTATTTCTCTGTGATTCTGTGTGATTCTGTGTGACTGTGTGATTCTGTGCCTCTTATCTGTGTGAAACTATGAATGCTTATCCCTTAGCTCCTTTTGATGGAAAAGGGGATTTTCCTATTCGGCAACAGAAAATAAAAGGTGTTTTAGTGCAACAAAAATGTTTTAAAGCTGTTACATTAGCATATGATGATAACACTACTGCTGCCAAGAAGACAGAATTTGATGAACTTGCTTATTCTTTGATTATCTTGAACCTAAGTGACTCTATGATTAGAAAACTAGGAAAACAAGATAATGCTAAAGCCTTGTGGGATAAATTGGAAGAACTTTATACTGAAACCTCCTTGCCCTCCAAAATGTTTTTGTTGGAAAAATTTTTTAGATTCAAACTGGATTTAAACAAAGACATTGATGAAAACCTTGATGTTTTTACAAAACTGGTTCAGGATATTAAACTGACTGGAGACAAAAATATTGATGATTATTCTCCTATTGTTTTGCTAAATGCTATCCCTGATACTTACAGTGATGTAAAGTCAGCCATTAAGTATGGCAGAGATAAGGTTTCTTTGGACACTGTAATAAATGGTTTAAAAAGCAAAGAACTGGATTTAAAAACTACCAAGAGTAGTAAATCTTTTGGTGAAATCAACTTTGTGAAAGGGAAGCCTAAAAATCATTTTCAAAGCAATTTCGAAAATAAATTTCAAAACAAGGCTTCCTCTAGTAACCAAAACCAGTCTTTTCAAAAACCTAAAAAGGGCAAGGGGTGGAATAAGTTTAAAGCCAAAGGCAGAAAGTGTTATAACTGTGGTAAAAATGGTCATTATGCTAATGAGTGTTATGAGCCTAAAAAGGAAAGAACCAATGAACATGCTAATGTTGTGACTGATAACCTTGGTGATGTGTTTATGGTTGGTGATGTAATGCATGATTATGTGAACTCTGTGATCTCCTCTCTTTGTGATAATGATTGGATTTTTGACTCTGCATGCACCCATCATATGACACCTCATAGACATCTGTTTTCCTCCTATGTGAAACTTGAAAATGGTAATGTGTCTATGGCTGATAACAGTTAAAAGAACTGTAGTTGGAATTGGAACAATCTGCCTAAAATTTGAATCTGGTTTTGAATTAGTTCTTAAAAATGTTAGGCATGTTCCCAAACTGAGCAGTAATTTGTTATCTGTTGCTATTCTTGAAGATAGTGGTCTGCATGGTAATTGGGGAGATGGTTGTCAAAGAATCATGTTGCATGATAAATTTGTTTTCAAAGCTGTTAGAATGCAAAACCTCTATGTGTGTTCTGCTGAACCTGTTTTGCATGCCAACACTGTTAATCATGACATGTCTATTCTGTGGCATAAAAGGTTAGGTCATATAAGTGGTAAAGGTCTTGAAATTCTGCATAAGAATAATTATCTGAGTGATGATTGTGTGACCAATATGCCTATATGTGACTCATGCATTTTTGGAAAACAAACTAAAGTTAAATTTCCTGTTTCTCCATTCCCCAATTCTTCTAAATGTTCAGATATACTTGAATATGTGCATGCTGATGTGTGGGGCCCTGCCCCAGTTCCTTCTCATGGTGGTAATAGATATTTTTTGTCTATTGTTGATGATTTTTCTAGAAAAGTGTTTGTGTTTTTACTCAAGAATAAATCTGATGTGTGTGAAAGATTTAAAAATTGGAAAATCTTGATTGAAAACCAAACTGGGAAGAAAATCAAAACTTTGAGAACTGATAATGGAACTGAATTCTGTAATGCTGAATTTGATACTTTGTGTTCTGAATCTGGCATTAAGAGACATAAAACTGTTGTGTACACACCCCAACAAAATGGTATTGCAGGAAGAATGAATAGAACTTTGCTTGATAGAGTTAGGTCTATGCTAAATTCTTATGGCTTGAAAAAACCTTTTTGGGGTGAAGCTGTTCTTACTGCTGCTTATTTGATAAATAGGTCTCCTTCTGTGCCCTTAAATGGGGAATTGCCTGAATCTAAATGGTGTGGTAAACCTGTTGATTTATCAAATTTGAAAGTTTTTGGTTGTACTGTGTTTGTTCATCAAAAACTTGATAAACTTGACCCCAGATCTGTGAAATGTGTTTTCTTAGGATACCCTGAAGGGGTTAAGGGGTATAGATGTTGGTTGTATGGTGATCAGGGTTTTAAAACTGTGATTAGCAGAAACGTTGTGTTTAATGAAAATGAATTTCCATGCTTATCTGCTCCTACTATTGTTTCACCTGATACCACTTCATCTGAGGTGGAGATTCCACCTGTTAATTCTGTTCAAACTGAAAATGAAAACTCTGATGATGAAGTTGTTAATAATGAGATGCCTGAAAACACTGTTTTTGATCAAAATGCTAATCTTGATGTTCCCTCTGTGAATGATCTGAGTGATTATCAACTTGCTAGGGACAGAGATAGAAGAAACATTGTTAGGCCCCCTCATTTGAATGATTATCAACTTGCTTCTCATGTGTTTCATGTGTTTGATTCTCTAGATGGTAATGAACCTAAGTCTTATAGGGAAGCTTTGAATTCTGATGAGTCTGTTGAGTGGTTAAATGCTATGAATGATGAAATGAAGTCCTTACATGTTAACCATACTTGGATTCTTATACCTAAACCCCCTGCATGCTCTTTAGTTGACTGTAAGTGGTTGTTTAAGGTTAAACATGAATCTGACTCTGTTAGATATAAAGCTAGGCTAGTGGCTAAGGGGTTACCCAAAAGGAAGGTATGATACACTGAAATATTTGCTCCTGTTGTGAAATTCACCACTGTTAGAATCATGCTTGCTTTAATTGCTCACTTTAACTGGGAATTAAAACAAATGGATGTAAAAACTGCTTTTTTGCATGGTGAATTAGATGAGCAAATTTATATGTGCCAGCCTGAGGGTTTTTGTGATAAAAAACATCTTGATTATGTGTGCCTGCTTAAGAAATCTTTGTATGGACTGAAACAGTCACCTAGGCAGTGGAACAAGAAATTTGATGCATGCATGATGTCTTTATAGTTTTTCAGTAGGTTGTGAATGGAGCTTGGCGATTTGATACCCTACAAAAGAAAAAAAAACTTGTGAATTCACATAGATTAGTAGCGAAAATGGAGAGAGAGAGAGAGAGAGATTGAAAATCAGGTTTGAGTTAATATCAAATATTCCAAACCTATAAAAATCCTCAACTACTCCCTTAAACTATATCATCCTCATCGAACACCTCACAGGATCATTTGGATCATCATATACCCCCATTTTGACTTCAATAATTTTAAATGAATGAACAAATATAAATCCTATTGTTTTCTTTATCCGTTTCCTTTTTATAATGATCATAATATAACCTTTTTTTTAATTTAATGAAAGCAAGTCTTTCGATTTCATACTCTTTTGCTATTGTTTTCTTTATCCATTTACTTTTTATAATGATCATAATATAACCTTTTTTTTAATTTAATGAAAGCAAGTCTTTCGATTTCATACTCTTTTGATATAGGCAATCAAATAGCACTTTATCTTCTAAAGATGTTAAATAAGTATTATAATAATATCGTACTAAAAATAATTAAATACATTTGATTAAATAACGCGTTTATCTTCTACATATGTTTTTTTTATTTGTTTTTCTCTTTTGAGTAAATTCAAGTCATTCACAAGGAGAAGTAGGGGAGGGGAGACTCAGAACCCTAGACCTTTACCCTATTGGTAAGGCTATTTACCAACTCTCATAATGAGGGTTAGTCTCTTCTACATATGTTAAATAAATATTTTAATAAAATGTATTTTGTTTTTAATTTCTTTTATTTGGATATTAGTAGTTCCTTAGAATATGTTACCAAGCTCTCTTTGTTAAACTACAATTGTTTACACACTCACATACATAGAGAGAGAGGTGCTATTACCGCAACCATTTAGTTTCGTTATATCAATTCTAAGTTCTAACTATTTCAGATTGCTTCAATAATAATAATATATAAACTTTTAAACATTACCTTCTCCTCATTTGAATATTGCAGTCTGCAGAGCTTCCACTTTGCATCTGTACTCTACTCACACTTGCATGCCTAGGATCGGAGAAGAGGGGGAGAAAAATTCGATCAACATTACAAGATTCGCGTACATATGAATACTATATATATATCAGAATTGATTTGACAAAAATGATACCCAATAGAAAAGATGAGAAATTGATACGAACAAGTACGATACCTTGTATATATAATATCCCGCATGTCGTGGAAAACTTGCGAATAAAAGTCTGGCTGATAGTATTTGTTCAGAATTTTTCTATCTCACATCCGTTGTTCTTCGTTCTACTAAGCTTAACACGAAAAAATTAAAAACATTATAAACTGATGAATTACAAAGAAAAGAGGATGTTAAAAGCAGAGTAGATGGAGAAGAGATGAGAGAAATTAATGATGCAGAGTATTTCTTACGTAGAGATTTTTTAAGAGGAAATACATATCAATCACTACAACCTTTGAATTTCCACGTTAAATATCATTTAAACCCATAGTAAATATGAAATTTTAAATAACATGAATTTTAAAGTTTGCAATGAGGGTGCCTGTCGGTTATTCTCTTCTAAATACAAATGAATATGGAACTATATATTAACTATTACTTACACAATTATCCTTAGAACCTTATACATTAAAGGGTTATTTTTGTCCATACAAAAAAGGGAAGAAACCACTATAACATTGGTACTTTTATAGATAGTATAGTATAGATATAGATATGGTCATTTCGTAGTCCCTAGTACGAACTGCCTTGTGTTTTGTTATTTTATGCCATTCAGTACAGATACACACGAAACGATAAGTGTTATTCCGTGTAAAAGTACACGAAACACTGTCTATTGTTTCTTGTGTGTCTACACGAAATCCCTAATAATTTAAATTTTTTTTTATCAAATTATTATTAACAGTCTAATAAATACACGAGTAGTGGAAAACTTGAAATCAAGTACTAATACAAAGTAAACTTAAATTGAAATACAAATCGTAGTAAAGTAACATGTCGTAAACTACAGACCGGACTTTAAGTAAGTGCCTAAGATTTTTGTACCTTTTGATTTTTGTCGTAAAATAATTTATAATCTAGGTTTGTACGTTTTGAGTAAGTGCCTAGATTTTTGGCTCTTTGATGTATCCATGCTTGAGAGGGGTGGTAGAGGACAATTCGCAACCAAATTAACTGAGAAACATAAGTCATACTCACCACTTGGGTCAAAAGTACCACCATTGCGTTGTATTTGGTAGCAATGACGATTCTCATTTCAGTCATATCCATATGATGGCCGACAAGGACCTGCAGGCCAATCACACTTGTGTATCACTTGAATGTATCCAAGAATGCTAAACATCGATGTGTACGTATCAACATGTTCGTACAACTCAATAAGCAAATCCCTTCTTACTTGCGGCCATCTTTCTTGATCCTCATAAATGACTTGAGCAATATACTTGTACCCACAGTTCTCATCTACCATCATGCTAACATATGACGTAATCAGACGGGCCTTAAATTGGGGGGCGAAAGAATAGAAGTTGACCCCTTCATTTACATGTATTGGAGGGGCAACAGATTCTCGTGTTGATTTACGACTTCCAAGAAATTTCATCTTCGATTGAGGCGTTCCATCAATGGTACTATCCATCTTCGCTTTTGGCATTGATGTAATGGAGATTTGGCGATCCTTGGAAAAATAAGATGACTTAATTGTTGCAGCATCAAGATGGTATTGCCAGCTTGAGGGGTCTAATTTTGTCGAATTATTTTTTGGTCGTCTTTTGGTCTTAACATAAGATGGCTTTGAGAAATGAGTCGTAGAATAATGAACTATGCCACGCAATGAGGTCACGACATTCTTCTTGGTCCTGTAACTCTGCTCCTTTAGGTCATGATACAACTCATCAATCTGATTACCCACAACCGCCTTGCAGTTTGACTGATATTCAGGTAGGTCCTAAGGTTCAACTGTCATTGTACTCTAGAACGGGTGCAGGTCTGAAATGACGAACGTTTCATTTTCGTGCATTTTCTGTACAAGTTGGCACGCATAAGGGAACCCATGAATATCCCGCAAATAGTAGGTACAAGAATTCAGATCCTGCATCGTCGGGGACTCCATCTCTTCGTTCAACTTTTCAAATGCCAAATGTGTGACATAACAAATCAATACTTCAAAGCACGGCCACGCTGCAATATGCTTCTTTATTTTGGATGATAATGAAAAGCCGCCCTTCAACTAACTAACTTGAATATAAACTTGGTCCTAAAACTTACTTTGCACGTTATCAACACATTCGGTCGAAGTATTTAACCAACCATTTGTCGACGAATGATCACTCTCTACCATGTCCGATTACATAGACAATTAAAAAATAATGAAAACATTATTTTTATATTAAAACTACTATTTTTATATCATTCAAATAACTAAAATATGGAATACGTGTTGGTGGTCGTGTTACCAAAATGATACACCTTGCGGGTATAGGCTCTGACGAACTTATCCTTATATATCAACCACATATCATTCATATATGGGGTATCCTCCATACCGTCAAATCCTTTCAACATAATTGTATTGATAGTCTTCAACAGTATCTGATTTCACCAGTTTAGATTATTTCCCACGGCGGAATATAAGACTTCGGTCTTTGTTTTCTCCCATAAATTTCGTCACATTTGTCTCAACATTTCTGTTTATATGGAATAAACACAACATATGATACGAAACTGGAAAAATATTAGGTAGTGCTTTCAAGAGACCTAACTCCAAGTCCGTCAAGATCGCATCAGTTTCGACACCATCTAATAACACTCTCAAGAAATTCAAAGTCCATTCATAGGTGTCTGCATCTTCATGCGACATAAACGCAACAATAGTTGTGTCATTTTTGCCAACGGGTGTAGTCCCAATTATTTCCAAAAGAGGCATTTCATACCTACATCAAACAATTTGGCACATAAAATTCAGTTATCAAACTTTAAATAAATTATAAAATTATAATTACATTTAAACAATAATAGAAGTTTACTTACTTATTGTTTTTGTATTTGCAATCCATCAATACAACGTACATGAACAGCCGTATAAGCTTAATCGATTTGGGGCTAGCAAACATAACTGAAAGAAATCAATGGCACCGAATTCGTGTAAAATAAATATATAAAATACAAAATCAAAGATCTGCACAAATAAATAAACAAAAGATTGTGTAAAGAAATGTTGTGCAGCGGAAATTAAAACAAGTTAGATGGTGAACATTGCCATAGGATAGTAAAATAGCTTGACAGGCATTGTTGTGCATATTCAAGGGCATTATCAAATCTAAAAGTTTAAAATTTTGAGAAAAATGAGTTTCAACCATTTTTGCAAAACTTTTATACATAGACAATAACTCTAAAAAAAATCCAACTATACACACAAAAATCATTAATAGAAGATAACAAAGTATCGAGAACATCAAATACTTGTAACCAGAGAACGCCCGAAACGTCAGAATTAATTAATTCAAATATTTTGTTAGAAACGGATGCACTATGACTAAATGGTAAAGCTGGTTGTTTTCATAACTGACACGAAGTGCAATCAAAATGGTCTTAGATACAGAACCTAACAACCCTCTTGAAGCTAGCTGACTTAGATGAGGAATGAGGAATTGCAGCATGACCAAGATGAGAATGCCACGGAGAGCAAGAGAAGGCAATGATGATCT
Source organism: Erythranthe guttata (assembly GCF_000504015.1). The sequence goes on along the minus strand of NW_012192876.1, from coordinate 305,797 downwards.
AGCGACGACTGCAACCACAATAGATGCAGGAGCAATGGGAAATATACGTTCAATTCTAGAACCGTTCCCAAGCTCATGTCCCGTCCTTGGATCATGTACAATACACCCACAATAATCAATAGTAATGCGATAACCTGATTCAGCTAATTGTCGCACATAGAATAGATATAAGATATATCCGGTATATGAAAGACTCCAGGAATAGAAAAACTAGGAGTTGAAACATATCCTAATTATACTTTTATCGTACAAATAGTCTTAATTATTCTATATATCTCTTAGTTCAATTGGTGAGAGATTAATGGTTGATCCAGAAGATCGAGACTTTGTAGAGTTATCAGGCTTTAGCAAAGTGAACTTCATAACAACACCAACAAATTTATTGCGACTATTGGAGATATTAATATTAAATGATACATTTCACTAATAGCTTAAGCTTTTGGTTGAGATTAGGGGTGCAAGTTGGAACGGATTTTCCAATTTCCGCCCGTTCCGATCCGAAAAGTTCCGATTTTGGAACAACTTTTTTCATTCCGACTTCCGAAATTCCGATTTCCGAAATTTTCCAATTTTTTTGGATTGGAATTGGAATTATATAAAATACATTTGGAATTTCCGATTTCCAATCCGATTTCCAATCCGATTTAATTCCGAAAAATTCCGATTTTTTTCCAAAAAATTACACCTGTAAATAGTATATATTATATAATACTTATTTTCCGAAAAATACACCTATAAGTTTTGTTTTTGGATTTTGACATAATGAATTGTTGTTAGAAGTTTTATTGGATATTATGCTGTGTTTATTTTTATTTTTTAGAACTGAAATTTAGTAGTTATTAGTTTTACTTTTATCAAAGTGGATGCTCTTATTTTCGAAACATTATGAACATTTTAGAAAGTTTCAGCTAAATTTTGAAATTTTAAAGCTTATGTGATTTCCGATTTTTTTTCCGAAATTCCGAAATTTCCGGGCCTTTTGGAATTGGAATGAATTTTTAGATTCCGAAAATTTTGGAATTGGAATTGGAATTGATTTTGTACTTCCGAATTGTTTTGGAAATTTTCCGAAAAGGCTAATTCCGATCCGATCCATCCGACTTTCACCCCTAGTTGAGATGGTCATTCAACATGGTATCAGAGCCACGCCAAATGAAAGATCCTGAGTTCGAATCCCACAGCCACCCATTTAAAAATATTTCAAGTGCATGGCTTCAAATGTAATTCGCCTGCACTTGAGGGGACGTATTGGAAATATTAATATTAAATAATACATTTCACTAACAACTTAAGCTTTTGGTTGAGATGGTCTTTCAACAGCGATTGTAACGAGTTATGATAGAATGGCAATGACGTTTGCAATACTTACAAAATTTGTTCACAAACTTCGTTCTTCAGTTGTTTGAGTTGCCTCTAGTATCCATAATATGCATAAACATACCGAAAATTTGAATTTTACGCGAAAAAACTGAGTAAGAATGACCTGAACTAAAATTGCAGTACCGGACTAGGATCCTGGCGGTGCTTCCAGAATATTGACTGGAGCTAATTATAGCTTAGAGAACGACGAAAAACTGCAGTAAGTTACAGCGTTTTTTATCGTAACAGAAACGAATCAAAAAAAAGAAAACACAGCAAAAAAAAAGAGAGAAGAAAAAAAACTGCAAGGAAATATCAGAGCAGCAGTAACTCTGGTACCATGTTAAATTCCAAAATATTCATGATAAATTAAATTGCGCATTCTTCTCTCACGAAGATAATTAGTTATAAGAAGGAACATAGGTCTAGTAACAATTTAACTAGCACTCTTAATCTAAGAATAATTCTATATTCATAATAGACTCATATATATATATGATACGGACCAAATTGTCCTCAGGGGGTTTCCTAATCAATTATTGGGCCGTAGATTGAGTTTTCACTTGTATTTGGCCCAAAGGCATATCAAGCCCAAGAAGAGGAGTTAGGGCAAGTTTGCTTATCTCTTGCCCATGAAGTATCTTCAACTATAAATAGGGAGTTACTCTCAACTTATTACTTCTATGCTCTTTCTTACATATCACACTCGATTATCTCTCGATAAACACTGACTTGATCGTCGGAGCTTCTACGCCGGGAAACCCCTTCCGGTGTTGCAGGTACTCCTCTGGCAGAATTTCCAGCAAGCTATCATCAAAATATCGTCCAAGGAAGACAGGTCATCATCTCAACAATTTTGGTGTAAATCAAGTGGCGCCGTCTGTGGGAAAAGATCTCGAGCTAGGACGTGAGATGATTTGATTTTGGAATCTTCTCTATGAGGTTGGAGAATATGAGCTGCCTCTGATAGCATCTGATAGCAGATCTAAAGGGAAGATCGAAGAAGAGCGGTTCAGAATATTTCTCGGGGAGTTTTTTAACGGGAAACCAAGAAAGAGACTCAACAAATCTTGTGCTTCGAATCTAAATCTGATGAATCGATAAATTACAAAGAGGAGAATCCAGATCTGGTGAATCGACCGAAATCTAGAAAGAAAAATAAATAAGAGTAGATTCTCGAGATAAAAACCATGAAACAAGTTCAAATCCCAAGTCAAGAGCTTGACGAATCAGGGTTGGAAGAGAAAGGAGAGAAGCAGCAGTCAACCCCGTCTCAGTGCTCGTCGGTCCATGACCACAGAGCGAAGTCTCGCCGACCTCGTCTAAACGAGATCGAATCTCACAAAACCGGGATTTGCTGAGCCGTCTCTCGCCAAACCCATGCTCGCCTACCGAACGTCGGCCGAGCTGAATCTCGCAGGCTCATCACCTCGACATCCGATCCTCTTCACTTCGCCGAAGCCCAGAGCCGCCAATTGAGCAATAGCTCGGTCAGTTGTTTTCTTTCGTACCGACCGCTCCAGATCTGACCGTCTAAGGCTGTCAACCATTACCAATCGAAAGAAAGGGGATGTTAATTTTGAATCAGATCTGAAATCAATTTAAACGGCCCGAGTTGATGAAGTTTGTGGAGGAATTCTACCGAGCCTACCATGCACTAGCAGAAAGGTACAACCACACCACGGGTGAACCTCGCCGAGCCCATCGAACCATATCGGAGGCATTTCCCGAAGAAGTACCCTTCGAACTCGGTTTAAAAAAAAAAAAAAAAAAAAAAAAACGGGGTTTGAAGCAATTGCACAAAATGCTTCAAAGTTCAAATTTTTCCGAAGAAGGAAAAAACGGGAGTAATGAAGTCTTTTCTGTTCTTGTTTTGGGAATTCATGGATGTTGCACCCTCAATTCAGAAGGATTGGCACTATTGCAATTTCGAGATAAGGTGGAGTTTGATCCATTCGGAGCGTTAGCGAATTGGAATCGATGCAATTGTAATCCGTGTATGTGGTCGGATGTTCATTATCTCGATGGTAAAATGCATATACTAGAT
>NW_012192876.1:289624-302122 GCF_000504015.1 Erythranthe guttata | reverse complement strand
TTTGCTAAATGAATCCCAATGTAACGAGGCTCTTACAACTGCTGGTTCTGCTTCTGGAGTTGGCTGCATGAACCGAAAATTTGGGCACTGTATATGGCAGAGCGTATTGAAACAAACGCAGAAGTCAAATCCGTTTCGGATACCAACTAAAGGGACCATAATTCGTTACCTTAATCTTTTCCCATTGTTCAATTTCGAAAATGAATCATCGAACAATCACGCTAATGATAGTCGAAGCAATCTAACAGAATTACCAGAATCAGGTGTTATTTGGAATATCGACAAAACGGTGAGTAATGTACGACGAATATTAGTCGAACAATCGAGCAACCTTGCTGCACTACCTCCTAAATTTGGGGGGCCCGTGGAATCTGTCACTACTCTTCGAAGCAGAAGCAGTGGACCATTTCCCGCCATTCCAAAAAAGAGGAAACTACCTTCCGTTCCTGAAGCAGCACCTCCTTCAAGCGAAGAACATAATTCTACTATCGCCACACCCAATCCTGCTAATGCCGCTCCACCAACCGATAAAAAATCCGGAAACTCCCTAAATCTCATTGTAGGATTATCGGTTGGACTTTTCTCACTCATTGTCGCCTCGGCAATTTTTATCATCTGCAGCAGCAGAGCTATTGGCCCTTGGAAAACGGGATTGAGTGGGCAGTTGCAGAAGGCTTTTATTACAGGGGTACCTAAATTAAACTGAGCTGAACTAGAAACCGTGTGCGAGGATTTCAGTAATATTATAAGTACCGACGAAGGTGTAGCTACGATATACAAAGGACCTTTGTCTAGTGGAGTGGAGATTACTGTTGCTTCAACTGCTATAGTTTCTTTCGAAGACTGGTCAAAGCGTTCGGAATTAATACTCCAGAAGAAGGTCGATACCTTGTCGCGAGTGAACCACAAGAATTTCATTAATCTGATTGGTTACTGTGAGGAGGACGAGCCTTTCACTAGAATGATGGTTTTCGAATATGCACCAAACGGCACCGTTTTCGAGCATCTTCATGTTAAAGAAGTCGAACATCTGGACTGGAATCCAAGAATGAGGATAATAATGGGGACAGCTTACTGCCTTCAACACATGCATGATCTCAATCCACCAATCGCGCATTTCAACTTAACTTCCAAAGAAATACTTCTTACAGATGATTACGCTGCTAGAGTAGCAGATACGAGTTTCTGGGCAGAACTCGTAGCCAAGTCGAAAAACCATACAGAAAACGAGCTCGAAGTAGTGTGCGAAGTAATCCAAATGTGCATCGAGCAAGACCCGAGAAGAAGACCCTCAATGAAGGAAGTGATTCAGAAGTTACGACAGTTGCAGTCAAAGGGCGTCGAAATCGAGACGCAAAAAAAAAAAAAAAAAAAAAAACACACTTGGAGCAAGAGTCGAAACTCACGGCTGAGAAGCTTAATGTTGTCGAACACAGAAAAAATGAATTTGTGGAAATAAATGGGAAATTGAAGTCGGACGCGAGTGAAGGTCGTGAAGAAGCTGTTGTACTCGAGGCTGAATTCGGGAGTCTTTGTGTCAAACAAGCTGATTTGCAGAAGGCGTATAATGCATCACAAGAATTTTACTCGAAAGTGAATCAAGAAAATACGTATTTGTGGAAGAAGTTTCCGGGTCTGAAAGATGATAAATACGAGTTAAATCGGTTTAACGAGGATGCAATTCTTGATTTTTTATCATCTGCTAATGTATCTGAAGTCTTGAGGAGTTTCGGGAAAGAGAAAATCGAAGAAGTGAAATTACTTCTCGCAGATCTGAGCCGACAAAATGAGGTCAATGTTAGCCTCAAAAAGGAAATGAGTGTGTTGATAGGGAAGCTTGGGTTGCAACGGAAAATTTAGCCCTGAAAGATGCCGTTTTTTGGAAATCGAGAGGGATGTGGTCAGAAAATGTAATGTTCGAATGAACCAGGATGTAATAAATGGTAAAGAGAGTTTGCTTCAAACACAAGCAAAGCTCTTCGATGCAGACACGAAGCTCGAAGCTGCAGAAAAATCGAACTTAGCTCTGTGCACAACAATGGCCGAAATGAAGAAGGAAAACGAGAGCCTTAACTTAGCGAACAAGAATTTGGAGTCGGAAATTTGCTTACTTCGTCAAGACAAAGAAGAAAATAAAACTAGAGAGCAGAATTTGAGCAACGAATTCGAGTTATGGGAAGTTGAAGCATCGACGTTTTGCTCTGATCTTCAGGCTTCTATCTTACCCCTGAGCTCGATATTGGTTAATAGATATCTATGGATTATTAATTCAACGGCTCGTATTCTCTCTCATATACCCCGAAAGATCCCTCAAAGCACAAAACTTATTTCCATGATTTAGCGAGCTGGGTTTTCTTGAAAGTTCGGAGTTCTCGGATGAACCCGAAGCTGGGTGAAACCTTGAAACTCGCACTCACAACTCACACCTCAAATTCATTTCTGGTAACTAGACTTTTTGTCGCCCACATTTATTACGAGAGGAGATTATGTGAGAAGAGAAGTACAAGCCATATTTTTATGGCGACGAGGTTTCTACCTCGGCAAGAGATCGCTACGAGTCGAGGCGATCAAGTGTTAACACCACCAGGTTTATCGGAGTTCATATGTTTATCCTAAAATGGGACTCACTCCTAACTCGCATTCTCTACCTAAAGCTCGAAGTTATCCCCCGGCGAGATTGTTGAATACTTGTTTTATCCCGAAAGCTCTCGTTCACGTTGCTCACACTTCTATGCCAATTCTCCCACAACTTCGAGCCAGATTTCGCCGGCTCGAACATTGTCATCTCGGTGCTCTCTAACCGAATCTCGCCGACCCAACGCCCGTTGAGGACTTTTCGAGACTTGTAGTTCTCTCATATCTAGCATTGGTCCTATGAAGCTCGCATCTCCACCTCGAATACGAATCTATGAAAGCTCGAACTTCTCCTAATATCCTTGCGAGGTAAGTTCTCTTTTAAATGATGTGCCTATACCTCCATGGCAATAACTCTTTTCATGAAACTTGAAATTATCCATCATCTGGATAGAATATATTAATACAATACCAATTAATGAATTGGTGGAAAAATGTGGCATCGATGTTGCTTGAATTTATGTCCGACATATAGTTAGTTGTGTATGTGTGAAGCAAGGGACAATGAGTCAGATAAACAAAAGTGAAAAGCCCTTGAGTTCGGCTAAATTCGATTTTCGAAGAATACGAGTTGTTAAAATGGGTTGATCATTTAGCAACACCGTGGCGTTAAATCGTGTGTTTCATTGTGGCGTTAAATCGCGTATTTCATTGTGGCGTTAAATCGCGTGTTTCATTGTGGCGTTAAATCGCGGGTTATATTGTGGCGTTAAATCGCGTGTTTCATTGTGGCGTTAAATCGCGGGTTATACTGTGGCGTTAAATCGCGTGTTTCATTGTGGCGTTAAATCGCGGGTTATATTGTGGCGTTAAATCGCGAGTTATACTGTGGCGTTAAATCGCGTGTTTCATTGTGGCGTTAAATCGCGTGTTTCATTGTGGCGTTAAATCGCGTGTTTCATTGTGGCGTTAAATCGCGGGTTATACTGTGGCGTTAAATCGCGTGTTTCATTGTGGCGTTAAATCGCGAGTTATACTGTGGCGTTAAATCGCGTGTTTCATTGTGGCGTTAAATCGCGTATTTCATTGTGGCGTTAAATCGCGGGTTATACTGTGGCGTTAAATCGCGTGTTTCATTGTTGCGTTAAATCGCGTGTTACACCGAGGCGTTAAATCGCGTATTACACCGAGGCGTTAAATCGCGTGTTACACCGAGGCGTTAAATCGCGTATTACACCGAGGCGTTAAATCGCGTATCAAAATGAGGCGTTAAATCGCGCATTACACCGAGGCGTTAAATCGCGTATTACACCGAGGCGTTAAATCGCGTATCAAAATGAGGCGTTAAATCGCGCATTACACCGAGGCGTTAAATTGCGAAAAAATGAGGCGTTAAATCACGAAAAAATGAGGCGTTAAATCGCGCAAAAACGAGGCGTTAAATCGCGAAAAAATGAGGCGTTAAATCGCGCAAAAACGAGGCGTTAAATCGCGCAAAAACGAGGCGTTAAATAGCGCAAAAACGAGGCATTAAATCTCGCAAAAACGAGGCGTTAAATCGCGCAAAATGACTCGTTTAATCGAGGTAAGTGAAAAAAATGAAGCGTTAAATCGCTAGAGACATTCAAGCCAATGCGGCGAGATAAGCGCACGAGTCATACAACCAGAGAAAAAACGATGTAAGGCGAAAAGACAACATGTGAACAAAATTGTTGAGATGATGACCTGTCTTCCTTGGACGATATTTTGATGATAGCTTGCCGGAAATTCTGCCAGAGGAGTACCTGCAACACCGGGAGGGGTTTCCCGGCGTAGAAGCTCCGACGATCAAGTCAGTGTTTATCGAGAGATAATCGAGTGTGATATGTAAGAAAGAGCATAGAAGTAATAAGTTTAGAGTAACTCCCTATTTATAGTTGAAGATACTTCATGGGCAAGAGATAAGCAAACTTGCCCTAACTCCTCTTCTTGGGCTTGATATGCCTTTGGGCCAAATACAAGTGAAAACTCAATCTACGACCCAATAATTGATTAGGAAACCCCCTGAGGACAATTTGGTCCGTATCAATATATATATATATATATATATATATATATATATATATATATATATATATATATATATATATATATATATATATATATATTAACAGTGACCATTGAAGGGTCTTGTTAGAGGCAAGAGCCAACAAAGATAACAACCTTTAAAGGTGGCGAAGTTGTCCGAATCTGCAGTGCTGAACTTTGATTTTATTCTCGTTCGATTGAAATGTAGTAGTGGTCAAGCTTGTGAGTCCACTTAATTCGAAGCTCTTTGAATCATAAATTAAACGAAAATCATTTTTATATATTGTTGGTTTTGTTTTCTCATTTCGTATGTTTTACAAAACAAGAGTTCACTTTACCAATTTGCATGCAGTGACGTTGTACATTATTGATTTTATTCTTTAGTTTTAATAATGTGTTTTAATAAGGGTAAAATTCATTTTGCATCCCTGTACTATGCGAAATGTATCATTTACCCCCCTGAAGTATAGAAAACATCAAACACCCCTCTGCCGTTAGTTTTTTTTCTAATTCCGTTAGTCAAACGCCTTGACCGACTATTGCAAAGAAATGTTGGCTTTTTTTTTTATTAATGAAAATACCCAAAAAATTTCTATATATAGGATGCTTCGTTTTGACAAATGTTCACCGGATTTTTCACCTTTTTCAGCCCTTTTTTTCACTTTATTCAATCATTTACTTAATATTTTCAGCCATTTTTCTTATAAAAAAGCTGAATAGTCGAATAAATAAGAATGAAGCTTTGCAGATTATGAATGTAAACCCACAAAAAGAAAAACTAAAAGCCCTGAAATCTAAAAGAAACCCTAAAATTGGAATAAAACCATATGAAAGAATTGCAAATTAAAAACAAAGATTTTCATATTATAATGGAAAAATCCTCGAAAAAGAAAACCAAAAATAAAATCAAGTTCTAAAATCGACAAAAAGCCCCAATTTGAACAACACTAGAAACCGTCAACAATCCACAAAAAATATGCCTAGAAAAAATTAGGAATTATATCAAACATAAAAACAGAATAAAAGAGTCATTGCACACTCAAAATTTAACACCGTTAAAAATTTGACCATTGACCGTTAAAAATAGGGGGGTGTTTGATGTTTTCTATACATTAGGGGGGTAAATGATACATTTTACATAGTACAGGGGTGCAAAATGAATTTTACCCTTTTAATAATCTAGACTTTATTTTGTAAGCTTTCAATGAGCGTAGCTGACTCTCATTAGAATAGTTGGTACATAACTTCTACTGTTTGTATTTTCTCCCGTCATTTATGGCTTGATTTCGTTAATTACTAACAACTCATTAACAGAGAGGGTCAAATGTGCCATAACGTAGTAAATCGAGGCTCCAGAAGTATGTTTTCGGAATATGTGGGACCGAAAATATTTTTGTGATAAACATGAAGGACCAATAATCTATTTTCACCTAATTAATGGAAATAAACTTACTTTGGGTTATTAAATTGATAAATATAGTACACCTTTTAGTAAACATAGGACATTTTATTTAATTAATTAAAACCTTGCATTAACTCCATATTTTTTTTCGAACTTTTATTTTGCAACAATATTGCATTATTAATCATTAGAACATGAATTTTTATATTTTGAACATAACTCAGACTACAGTCTACTGCTTACGATTGTTTTTCTGGATTTGCGAAGATTTCCTAACTCGAATTCTATCACCATTTTTTGTTTTTTTAATCTACAAAAATCCCCAAGAACTTTTTTTACCCTAAGTAGACACCTCCATTTTATTTTTTATTTCAAGACAAATATATGGACAAATTTTGAGTTTCGATAATTCTCCCAATTTAATTCTAAAAGTTCAAAAAATTAATTTGAAATTTGAAATTTAACAACACTAAATATAACTAAATTTAAATATAATAAAAGTAAAATATATAAATTTTATTTAGAAAAATAAAGTTAATGAGATGATAAATGTGTGAAGTGAGATTAAAAACTAAAATTAAAAAAATGACATGCGTTTACTAAAACCCATTATGTATCTATCATTTCCCTTTTACAAACAAGTAAAGTGCAATTGCCTCCCCTGTGTAGATTTTATTCTTTAGTTTTAGTTATGTGTTTTTATTAATATAGACTTTATTTTATTAGCTTTCAATGTGTGTAGCCGACTCTTTTTAGAAGAGGTGGTACCTAACTTTTACTGTTAGTATTTTCTCCCGTCATTTATCACTTGATTTCGTTAATTACTAACAACTCATTAACAGAGAGGGCCAAATGTGTCATAACGTAGTAAATCGAGGCTCCAGAAGTATGTTTCTGGAACATATGGGACCGAAAATATTTTCGTGATAAACATGAGGGACCAAAAATGTATTTTCACCGAATTAATGGAAATAAACGTACTTTGGATTATTATTTAGGGCACTTTACAAATAAGTCCATCAATGAGTATTTATTTATAAAGAGATCCAGACAGTAAACTCTTTTACAAAAAAGTTCACACATGGTCAAAAGGTTTGTAAAAGACTAAAATAGCTCATCATACTTTATATGCTCCAATTTCATCATTTAATTTAATCTAACCTCAATTTGACCCCATATTTTATAAATTATTCAATTTTGACCCAAAACACATTTTTATAGACAATTTCGTTCGTCACCGCCATTGACCGCCGGTCTCCGGCATTGATTTTTTATTTTTATCTTCTTCTTCCTGATTTTTCCGCCGGTTTCCGGAGCATTGACTTTTTTCGATTTTTTTTCTTTTTCTTTCTGTAACATCATTTTTTTCCCCGTTTAAACAACACTATTGCTGTGATTGACAGTAATATTAACTATATTACTATTAAACATGGTAAAATTAACTATACTACCGTTTAACACAGTAATATTGTTATATTAATCTCTACATAATAATATTAACACATCAACACTCATATTATTGTGTAATAGAGTAATATTAATATGTTGACCGTTCAACAAATGTAAACATAATAAAAAGCCAAAATAATTAATATTACTGTGAGTGACAGTAATATTACTATAACAACAGTAATATTACAATAATAGACATTAATATTATTACGTTACTCCGTGAATAACTCAAACAAAACAAAAAAACCAAAAACAAATAATAATATTGATGTGGTTGACAGTAATATTACTATAACAACAGTAATATTACCGTCAACCACAATAATATTATTGTATTTACAGTAATATTACAATAATAGACAGTAATATTATTACGTTACTCCGTGAATAACTCAAACAAAACAAAAAAATCCAAAAAAGTAATAATATTGATGTGGTTGACAGTAATATTATTGTGTTTACAGTTATTTTACTGTCAACGACATTAATATAATTACGTTGACTTGTCAACAAATCAAACAAAATTAAAAAAAAATTAACAAAAAAAATATTAATAATATTACATTAATTTACTGTGAACGGCAGTACAATTACATAAATGTATTGTCAACGCCAGTACAATTACGTTAATGTACTGTCAGTGACAGTATAATTATGTTAATTTACTGTCAGTGACTGTATAATTAGCGTTAATGATATCATAATTACAGTCAACGTTTAGCGGCGGACGTAAAAAAAAAAAAAAAAAAAAAAAAAAAAAAAAAAAAAAAACCCATAAGTCAACGCCGGAATCCGGCGGTGGAAAAAACAGACCAGAAAAAAAAACAGACGGCGGAAAAAACATAACAGAGAAAAAAAAATCGAAAAGTCAACAACAGAATCCGGCGGCAAAAAAATATTTTTTGAAAAACAAAGTCAAAATTGAATTTTTGTGATCAAAGTTGATTAAATAGGGGTTACAATTAAGAATTGGTTGTAAAGGGTTGGGGGTAATTTTGTCATATACATGAACTTTTCCATTATTTATAATAAATATTAAAGGGATTGGCTTATTGGTGAAAAATATATTACCCTAAACCCAGAATAATAAAGATGCTTGGTTAAGTACTTCATAAAAACCGTAGTATTTATTATAACTTATAATTTTACAAACCCTAACCGAAAAAAAAAAAAAAGAAAAAAAGAAAGGGAAATTTCCAACGGCGGAAACCCTAACAAAAAAATAAAAATAAAAGAGTAGATTGTTTATCTTACTCTATGAAATTTTGATTTTTATGGTTTATTTAGTTTATTAGAAGAGGTATGAAAAAGGCGAAGAAAACGGAAGACGGTGGTTCTACATGTATCAACATGGACAGGATATCCAAGTTGCCCGAAGAAATATTGCAGAGAATACTTTATTTTCTCTCCCAAAAACAGGCTGTTCGAACATCTGTCTTGTCGAAATCGTGGCGTAATATTTGGTGTACGCGTCCCAATCTTGATTTCTCCGACGACACCTTCAAAGGTAACAAACAATATTTTCTGTCCGTTGTGAACAACACTTTACAGCGATACCGCGATCAAAGGTTGTGCGTGAAGAAATTCCACCTTCGTATATCGCTAGGCGACAATACATATAAAGAATCGGTTTCGTTTCTCGAGAAATGGGTCCCGAGATTCACAGCAATGGGCGTCGGGGCGTTTCGTCTTTCTATTCTGTCAAAAAACGAGTGCGTGGATATGTCGTCGGTCGTCTTTAAAGCCGAATCTCTCAAGCTTTTGCGCCTGTTTAATTGCGATTTGGGCCAAAATACCCCCAAGAATATACCTTTCGTGCGTCTAACGGTACTTCGCCTCATCAAGGTCTTGATCAACAAAGATATTTTCAACAAGATAGTATGGAGCTGCCCTTTGCTCACAACTATGTTGATCGAACAGTGTAGAGGTTTGGAAAACGTCACGTTGGAGAAGACGCGTCACAAATATCTCAAGCACTTCACTTTTCGCACAATAGACGATCGATGCAGCGTCGAGATCGACATCCTGACTCTCGAAACAATCGATATCTTGGGATGCAAGGTTCGTTTCCACAGCCACGAGTTCACTAACCTAAAGTCTTTGTCTCTACACAGCGTGGAAATCTCTACCGATTCGGTCGAACAATCTCGGGCACTGTGTATCGATGCCCCAAACATAAAATATTTCAGATACGTCGGAAACCTTATCCCATCCATCTCTTTCACACCAACCTCCAACAAGTGGAAGTCGTCGTCGAATGTACGATTCTACATTAAGGACGTACAAGACGCTCAGTCGTGCTTCCTCAAACTAAGTAAACAGCTCCAATCTTTAAGTCGGTTCGGAATTTCCCTGGAAATCGCTCAATATTTTGATCATAACATCGTGCACAACGAAGAAGATGTTATAGCACAAGGCGCGATTAATGGTGGCAATAAACCTGTTGTGGTGAAGCATTTGCAGTTGAATCTTATTCGTGTGGCTTCTCTTCCGTCTTTTTTAAATTGTTTGTTTTGCATTTGTCGTCCGAAAATAATAACTCGGTACTGGTTGATGCACGGAGAATTGATGATGAGAGAGACGGAACAAAAGGAACTTATTCAGTATTTCTGCATTCTCAGAGAAAGAGGCAACCAAGACTTGGAGGATTTAAGAATTGAAATTTTTAATAACAGTCGACGAGAATGGAAACGTTTACGAGGGCCGATTTTGTTGGAATCTGCATTGCTAGACATTAGCCATATCCGCATTCGATTAAAATGGAGAGAATCTTGTGAGTCGAGTTCTAACCTTTTAGAATTATAGACTTTATTTATTATTCCCTTTTTGTTCTATCTATTTATTGACTTTGGAACAAAACTCAGAACCATGACTTTTAATTGTCAACATATATGTATAGTCTTTCTTTTGGTTTATTTTTCTGATCATTAATTAGATTGTTTAAGCACAAGAGTTCACTTAACCAGTTTGCAGGTTGTTTGTTGATATATTCTTTAGTCTAGTAGTTATGTGATTTATTAATTTAGACTTTGATTTTGTGAACACTCTTTTGGAATTGATGTAACAGTATTTAGACTTGATTTTTTTTTTTTTAATTTCAATGTACTCATACCTATTGGTGCAACAATGATATATGGTAAGGGGCGAAAATAAAAAGTTCATCTACTAACTAGTAACTACATGTGTGGATGACGAATTAGAATATTGGCGAAAAGATCGAATGGATAATTTGGATTCTTCGTAGGAAAAATATTGTACCATATAAGAAGCATCAAATTTGCAAGAAGCAAATAACTAGTAGTGGATAAAGTTGTTTGCATACAAACGTATGGCGTCTATATTCGATGCAAATGTTTACGAATTCTAGAGCTTGTGCAGAACCAAGTGAGCACCGTGTTGAGGCTGAATCGTTATGAAGTTGTGCGGAGCGTGCGTATACAACGGGGACAGCTCGAAAGAGAACCGCTGTAGAATCATGGACATCGCAACTTTTGCTTCCAGCATGGCAAACATTTGGCCGACGCATATTCGTGGGCCCCACCCGAACGGGAAGAATATTGCCTGTCCCTTCTGTGCCTTGGACACCCCTTCACTAAACCTCTCCGGCTTGAATTCCATTGCATCTTCCCCCCAAATATCACGGTTGTGATGTAAGAACATAATCGGCAAAGATACATCAACGCCAGCTGGCAGTGTTAACCTCCCCAGTTTTGTTTCCTCAGTTACTCTTCGACCAAGAGCAGCTACCGGTGGATAAAGCCTCAATACCTCGTTCAAGATCATGTTAACCTGTAATCAAAATATGGGTTTATTGCAATTAGTACCCCTGTGTTATATCGATCTGCTAAAAAAGTTACCCTATATTATTTTGTTGGCAAAAAATCCCATGAATCAATTTTTTTATAGCGCACAACCCCCAGAACAGGGGTACTAATTACTGAAAAAAATTAAATCATACGGAGGTTTTTGCCAATAAAATAACATGTAAAGTAGTGGTGGGGGGCCAAGGCCCCCTGGCTCTATGCTGGCTTAGTCACTGGTCTCGTATTGGGAAACAACTTACGATCTTGAGGTGATTCAACCCATCGAATTCTGGAGTTTGATTACCAAAGTTTTGGAGAACCTCTTCTCTAGCTTTCATCTGCCACTCTGGGTATTGGCTAAGTAAAACCAATGTCCACACGATCAACGCCGAAGTGGTCTCTTGACCGGCCAAATAAAACAGCTTGCACTCTTCCACCACTTCATCGGTCGTCATTCCGAAACTCTTGTTCCCGTATTGCTCGATTTCATTGAAATTGGACTCCAACAATATGCCCAACAAGTCTTCGTTGTTGCCAGCTTCCCCTGCTTTCATCACCTTAACCCTTTTGTCAATCATACCGCGAATCGAGGATTGGATTTCCTTTTCGATCTCTTTCATTCTATTGTTCCTTTTCGTCGGCACAAATCTACGCATTAACAAATTTCACGCATGAATATAAAAATTAAAAAAAATTAAATAATTGTATGATAAGATGGATATATATTTTATAAATACCTCCATCCGGGAATGTAGATCGTTTGTAAAGCCTTGATGATGTACTCGGCCTGTTCTTTCTGAAGTTCGAAAACTTTTCTTCCTTCTTTGTAGCTGCTACCGAATGCAGTTCTTGATATAGCGTCGCTCGATAAATTTTGCAGATAAGGCCACACGTCCATCTCACACGATCCTTGTTGTGAGATACTCGTTTCCCATTTGTTCAAAACTTCTTCGCAACTCAAATAGAAGGCCGGAATCATTAGCTATTCCGACGAATTAAACAAACCAACAAAAAAAAAAACCTCGTCTTAGTTCATTAATGTAGTTGACATGAAATACAAGAATTAAAAATAAAACCTTCAATTTTTCAAAATGGAAAGCAGGGTTGATTATTTTTCTGTGTTTGGACCATTTATCTCCCTCATATGAGAAAAGTCCTTGTGCTAGCAGCTTTGTCAGTGGATTCGAGTTCTTCGGCTTT
>NW_012192876.1:254971-283505 GCF_000504015.1 Erythranthe guttata | reverse complement strand
GAATGATGGCACAGTTATTGAACTACTAAGGAGGGCTCGATGAACCAATGCCTCTAGTTCAATCGGGACATATGAATCAAAGGGGATCATACTGTACGTTTACTATATCAAAAGGTTCTTGCAGGCACTTCATTTGTATCTAGGGAATCATGACGCGTAGTTGCTAGACACCAATCTTGATTTGTTGGGTGATTAAGTTGAAACGAGCTTCATCTTAATCGTAACTTTAAGGGACGAGTTTAGACCACAAAGGGTTGTGGATCCACGGCTAGCTTACACCTGAACCATCGAGGGTCACACTGCTCGTGCACTCGAGATCTTTGAATAAACGGTCAAAGATAAAAATATTTTATCTTTGCATGATTGGAAGTCAATGTGATTGCTTCTAACATTCGTAATTTAGAATTATGAATGAGAACAAGAAAAGGAAAAGAATAGGCGAACATCTTAGTGAACTTTCTAAATTGGGAACTTTCCAAATTTAGAAAGTCCACTGAATCAGGGTTTCCACTTTTAGAAATTGGAAATTGAGAATTGGCACTCGTACTGACGAGGACGTTACAATGATTCCGAAAATGTAATCGTTACAATTTTCCAATCATTGAGTTGTGAGAAACGAGCGAGTAAATAACTAACGAACTTAAGCTGTTGGGCCCGGTCCAACTTAAGCCCGTTAGGGCTTTTATACAAGACCATATAAATACATGATTTATAGGTCTTGCACAACACATAACACACTAGAAAACCCTAGCCGCTCTTCCTCACACACTCGACCGTTCTCCACATCTCCGCCATCGCCGCCGTTGTCGCCGCCGTCGCCGGAGTTGGCCTCACGCGCCGGCATACTATCGGTAGTATTTTCCTTTTGTCTTTTTCATCAGTTTTTCTGACTTTTACGTGTCTAGTGCCACGTAGTTAGTTGATTTCGGTATACGAGGTGAAATCCGAGAGGAGGAAGATCAATGAGTCAAATCATCGAGAAGCATCAGCCGAGCAGACGCCGCACGCTCCCTCACGCGCCGCCCGAAGACAGCGCGTGATCCACACGCACCGTCGCTGCTCCCGACTGCACGGATTGGTTTCCGTGGCAGTTTGCTTCGATCCGAGTGCTTGTCTCACGCTTCAAGAGGTAATTTTCGGATCCGATATTAATTAGGTATTAGTTTAATTAGATTAAATTATATGTTTATATTCGCAGTATGTTTTTCGTGAATTGCTATATATGTTTTCGTTTATATGAAATTCATGATTTACTGCGAGCATGCTATGTGATTTATTGTCAAATAAATTAATACTAATGTTGTTGTTTTTTAATTATCGCTGGAAGCGCAAATGTACGCAATTAATTGTTTAATACGAATCGAGCATGTGATTATGTGAATTAAATTGTTTATTTCATGTAAAAATTTTGTTTTCCGCTGCGTACACGTGCCCGATTCCCAGCCTACCCGACATAGGCGGGTTAACAAATTAATAAACCACACCTGCTTAGTTAGGCATATGAACCGCACGGTTCGAGTTTTTTTCGGGTTTATCGGGTTGGCGGGCCGGTCGGAAAAATACCAACATTTTTTATTATATATAAAAGACACTACAAAGTACAAATATAAAGTTAAGTTGCCCAAAAAAATGGAAAGAAAGAAAAATAGGATTTAAAGGCCGATATTGCACTGTCTCGACTGTGGTGAGTTGGTGGACTACGACGGCGAGTCAACGGCACCAAGGTCCCAGGGATCGATGATTCATATGTGGTGGAACAACATCTAAGCTTACGGTGGAAGAAGATACATTGGTAGATCTACCGATGGAATGGTGAATAGAAAAAAAAAACACAAGATTATTTAGTGATTTTTTAATTCTCTAATTGAAGATAGGGAATAAAGAATTTGGAGGATATAGTTCAAATTAGGGGAAGAAAAAATGACGGCAAAAGCAAAATGAGAAGCTAACCTAGAAAGAGTATAAACAAACGGCTGCTAAAAGGATAGGGGCTGAAAACGTAAACCCTAGATCTAAAGTATTTGACATCATATATATATATATATATATATATATATATATATATATATATATATATATATATATATATATATATATATATATATATATATAGACACACACACACGGGTGGGTCGGGTTTGGGCAGGTTTTTTTAGTTAAACCGGAGACCCGACCCAAATGATTCGGGTGTCAAATTTTTGAACTGCTACTCAGAATTTTAAAATCAAAACTGGCAAGTTACAGGCGGGTTCGGGCAGGTCGGGCGGACGGGTGGGTCGGGTTTGGCGGGTTTATGAAGACCCCTAGCAACAGCCACTGATCCAAAACCCTAGATCTACCCAGAACTCACACTGAGTTCACTCACCAATGCATGCACAATCAACTCAGTCACAAACTCACTCTCTCTACTCGGCACAAATCCAGTTTTCCTCACTCAGAGTTCCTCAATCACTCACAGAAGAGTATTGGGGTTGAAAACACTCGGTTTGAATAAAAGGTAAAGTCACACTAATCTCTCACTCTCACCATAGTATATATACACGAAGATTCAACGGTCCTCAACATTAAATGTGCTGCGACGGCAAAGACACCCATTGTCCGGCTAAACCTGCGACGGTGTCACCGAAAAACGACAATGGGTGGACGAAACACTGTAGAGAGAGAAGGGAACAAGAGGAGAGAGAAGCGACACAGCTGAAAAATGAGCTGCTAGGGTTTGAGAGAGAGGATAAGAAAGAAGAGATGAACGACCAGGATTAATCTCACACAATGGATGGTCAAGATTGAGTTTGACCAGATCAGTGTGCTTAAGTTGCTTTTGGGTCCCATTCCTTGAGTTGCGCTGCCAATTGTAAAGACTGGCCCATATCAAAAAAGATCATTTTATTTGGCTCAATCTTAACATACATAGAATTGATCACTCTATGTTATATATGTGAATTCATTTATAAATATCTGTCAATTAATTACTAATAATTGGATAGAAAGCATATGAATCCTATGTGTAGTGATTGCAAATGTTGCGTGTGAGCAGTGGTGTTTTGACTAGAAAACTGAATCAATGAATGCATAAGTGGGAAACATACGGATGAACAAAAGCATACAGTGAAGATAAGGTCCTAGGTTCGCTTTATATAAGTAATTAATCTTTTTAATTTAAGTAGTATGATAAACCAATTAATTGTAGTTCACTTGAATAAAACCAAATCGTTAGTGATGGAATACTCTTAGAGAAGAAACCAATTGTCATGTGGATTCGACAATCCCGACTCATGAGAATCAACTTTACTACTTAAAAGCGATACATGCACCTGCGTGTAGGTTTCAATCAACAAGTTTTGTGCTTTTTTCAATCTATTAAATTTCTATGTAACTCAAGCTTTTTATCTTTTTAAGTTACTTTTACTTATTTAATTAATACGGTACTCTACACAATCTTTTATTTTAAAACCGACTATCAAGTCTAACTAGCAAAAAAAAAACATAGAAAGAGAAGAATATTTGAATTAAATGCAATTCAGTGTCAAACAAGTACTAAGTAATTACTAATTAAGACAAACTACAACCCATTTCACAAACGAAGTTGAATTTAATGTTACCATGTTATCCAAAACAAGAAACAAGGGATTAGTCATTAGGACAAGCTACAAAGATTTTCGAAATTAATCAGACACGGAATCATTATCTGGGCACGAAACAATCTGATTGGTCCTCCAGATATCCCCTTCACCACATTTCTTCATTATTACATTTATGTTGACTTTCCGGTGGCGCCACACAAAAACAAAACACTACAAAACCCCCAAGAAAAAAAATAAAAAAAAAAAGAAAAACCAACGGCCCTCATCGCTCGATCCCAAAAATCGCGACCATGCTCAACCTCAACTTTAACGCCACTGCTGCACCACTGCTGCTCTCTCGATTCTGAAACGCTACTCCGGTTTAAGGTAGCTGTTTTTTTTTTCCGACAAGATGGAGATCGCGTTGGCCTCGGTAGCTCCGAAACCGCCGGTGACGGCGTGGTTTTTGAGTCCCGGCGGCGGCTTGGGAGGTGGTCATCATCATCTTGCTATGCCGGTGACGGCGAGGAGGAAGAAGAATAGGTGCGGGATTGTGAGGGCGGAGAGTAATATCGGCGGCGGCGGAGAAGTGGTGGAGAATGGGGAGAGGGAGAGTGGTGGCGGGTACAGGGTATCGGGTATGGAGGTGACCACATTCAATCAGAGCTTCAATAATGATGCTGCTGCTGCTGCTGATTTCCCTGTGTGGGATAAGATTGGTGCTATTGTCAGACTCGGCTATGGAATCGGTTTGCCTCTTTCATTTTGAGTTGGTTCTTTTTTTTGGGGTTTATTTATTTATTTGCTGCCGAAGAATCAGCTCAAGTTTCGATTTTTTTTTTATGTTGCTGTTTATATAGACGTTAATTAAAGATGCAAACTT
Organism: Erythranthe guttata; assembly: GCF_000504015.1. The sequence goes on along the minus strand of NW_012192876.1, from coordinate 279,062 downwards.
TAGAAGATTCTTTAGTTATTTGATCTTTTAGATATAGGAATAAGATTCAAAACTCAATCGGTAGCAAAATGAAAATGACTGAGTGTTGAAATTTTATTCTTCGTAGTGTAACGTAAAGTGCAAGGGTGCTTTCGTTCGAGGGAAAGTCGAAGAATCTGTTCGGTCCCGTTTTGAGGGCTTTATTTTTCTTTTTTGTTTTGGGAATTTGAGATGTGAAGTAATATTTGTTTGAATTTTGAGAAGACACCATTTAAATCAAGTTGAAATCTATTTTGCGGCACTAATAATTGTGATAGAATCGGATTCTACTTTGCTAGTATTCCTTCTCGGATTCCTTAGCTTTTCAGTAATTATTGTTCGATCCATATTAATAATCTTATATTGCTATAGCTATTATATTAATTTCTCCTACATTGCTTCTTTTAAGCAACATCGTGGAGAAAGCATTTCTTAAACTTTTGACGTAACTTTTCGTCTGCTTTTTTTGAACTTTAGGAATATACAGCGCAATGGCTTTGGCGGGAAGATTTATATGCTCCATTTCGGGGATCGATTGCAACGGAGGATTCGATCTATCGTTGGACGCCATTGTTAACGGATTGGGATATGCTTCTCCTCCAATTATGGCCCTTCTTTTTATACTTGACGTAAGTCGAGCTTCGTCTTTTCTTTAGCAAATCTCCTCAATTGTTCGTCTCATTATTATATTATATAAGGCCTCGTTTGGTTGCCAAGATAAGATTAGCCAAGATAAGACTAAATAATCTAATGAAACCCAATTGTTTTATAGTACCTCCGAAGGTCCAACTAATAACATTATATTTGCGGGTCGGCCCGGTAAGTTATTGGGGGATACCAAACATCAAACAAAGTCCAATTATTTAGTTAATCATGGCTAATCTCCCCAACCAAACGAGGCCTTAGAGTTATTATAGAATGAAATACACGATTGATAACACTTTTATATTAATACAGGATGAAGTTGTGAAGCTATCTCCTCATGCTCGTGCAATCAGGGATGTCGAAGATGAGGAGCTACGTAGCTTTTTTTACGGGATGTCCGCTTGGCAGGTAAAAGATTTTTTCTAATTTCTTTCTTCTTTTCTTTTTTTTGGTAAAATATATATTTTATTACGGGCTCTTATTCCGTACCATATATTTGCAGTTTATGCTCATAGTTGCAGCAAGCTCTGTAGGAGAGGAGCTCTTTTACCGTGCTGCTGTACAGGTATATATATATATATATATATATATATATATATATATATATATATATATATATAACTTCAGGAATTTATGTAAAGAATGTCGAGTTTTTCTTATACCATTATTTTTCATGTATTTGCAGGGAGCAGTAGCGGAAATATTTCTCAAGAGTGGGGATTTGGTTGCTGATGCTCGAGGAATGGCATCACTGGTAATTAATTAATTAGCTTAAATAATATGTTGCTTGATATTAATCATATATAAGTGTAATTGTGAAAAAAGATTCCGGTTTGATGCATGCAGGCTGGTGTACTTCCGCCGTTTGTCCCGTTTGCGCAGGCATTTGCTGCTGTTATTACAGCTGCTCTTACCGGTTCGCTTTATTACATGGCTGCTTCTCCTGATGGTCCGTCTCTCTCTCTCTCTCTCTATATATATACAAATTTTTTATTTCTCTTGAAAATAAATAATTCCTCCCCTTATCAAAAATTCTTATCTGGATATTTGTTTATCCAGACCCTACCTATGTAGTCGCACCGGTTCTTAAATCGCGCTCTGCTCGTGAAGATCTCAGAAAACTCTTTGCAGGTGAAATCCCTTTTCTGAAATTGTTAGCTTTAAATTGTTAGCTTTACCCTTTTTATTTTTTCGTTCGTTCTTTTTTTTTTTTTTTTTTTTTTTTTTGGCTACTAACTAGACTTGCTCATAGTGGATCGATAAGGTCAAAATATATATCAAGAAACAATACTACGTATATTTCTCCTACATGAACTGCAAATTTAGGAATTCCCTCTATACTCTTGCACCTTTTTATCTATGTTATTTAATTTATTCGAACAAATTCGGCTTGCATTTTCCATGTATCACAATTCGTAATTGATAGGTTTATTTATTAAGTATTAGCGCGTCAAACGGGGGTCTAGCTGTAATTAGACCTACGCACGTAAATTTGTTATTTGATTCATTAGAAATGTGGTCACATATTTTGCAGCTTGGTACGAAAGGAGGCAAATGAAAAAGATATACTCCCCTCTGCTCGAATCACTTTTGGCACTGTATCTAGGGTTTGAATGGATTCAGGTAATTAACTAACTGTAATTGATTCCAAATAATATTAACTACAACAGATTATTACAGTGTTTGAACTAGTTTGTTTGAACAGACGAACAACATTCTAGCGCCAATCATAACGCACGGTATATACTCGTCCGTTATTCTGGGGCATGGTCTATGGAAGATCCACGATCATCAGAGAAGACTACGCCAAAGAGTACACAGCCTTAAACAACAAGGAAAATCTTCTTCTTCAAGAAAATTGTGAGATCTATCTTCTTGTGGAGTTACGCTAGCTTTTTTTTTTTTTTTTTATATAATGCAGGATTTGTATAAATTGCACAGCAAAGCTTGCTAGATATATACTAGCTGAAAATAGAGGTGTAGCGTGTATATGTATAGAACAATCTGAATGTGATGTAAATTTACGAGAGATACAGTGTACGGATAATTTCCTGCTACTTGTACATGACAAATGAGAAAAACAAAAAATACTTTAGTTGATCAGTTTCGGCTTTCATTAAGTATTAAGCTTGCAGGTTTAGGGTAATTTGGCCGATTATATGTTTGTTCGTTGATTCGATCAATTTTTTTTACTTTCGGGACGTAAAGAAAATCGAATCGTGATCAAATATCAATTCCATGTGCAGAAGAAAGAGAGAACACGAAAAAAATAAATAAGAAAGAAAGACGAGTGAGAAAGTAATCGGGAAGAAAGAAAAACAGCTTGAGCATGAGAACCGACAACTTCGCCATCGGAAAATCATGCTGGAGGCACGTGGTCAAGATTCCGGGCGAATTTTAAACAAAAATAAAAAGTTCCCCTGGGCAAATTGCAACAACTTATTGAGTCGAGGGAAAAAAGAAAAAAAAAAAAAAAAAAAAAAAAAAGACAATGTCAATTGTTTTTGATCAAGTGGTGTGTACAAATCGGAGTATAATTTAAGGGGCAAATATGTAAAATTAAAAGGATGAGAAATCAGAAAACGTGAGACCTCCGAATCACAGACAATATAGCTAGTTGCATATTATACCATAAACAAGGCTTCGACATACATTAATGGTGGTGTCTTGAGTCAATCTTCCAACTGGGAAATGATACTAACGAAGACACCATAGCCTTGGCACATATCAGAGAGAAGGCAATACTCGTTCTTCGCATGATATGTAGCCATTAATCCTGCGCGTTTTTATAATCCCAAAAAAGAAAAAAGAAAAAAGAAAAAAAACAGTTAAATACGTAGGGTTGCATTTCAATGGAAGGGCTTCAATTTGAGAGACGAGTCGGAGAAATGATTTCAAATAACTCATATAAAACAAATTTAAAATCAACCATAACAAGTTAAGGAGAAGTTCAAAACGACAGTCAAAAAAGACTTAAAATCAATCCGTTCAAAAACAAAAATGCATCCAAAAAATTCAGTGAATTTGTAGTAGATAACCAATTTTATTGAAGTAAGAAGATCGCAAGGACATGAAAAACTATTTCGTGGCACTACCTTAAAGTGTAAATCATAGGAGCCTATGTTTGCATACTAAGGAAAAAAAATGATCTTATTATATGGCTACAAACATCACATGATAAAACGAACAAAGGAAAACACTGAAAATGTGAAGTAACGGGAAAACTATACCATAGCCACAAGTCTGCACGTCAAAACCCTCGTCCTACATTAAGACAAAAGTATAAAGTGAAATTTGTGAATATCTTGTGTTCGCCAAAAAAAAAAAAAAAAAAAAGCAAGGTAAAATAAACTGAGGGTGTTTGGCTAAGCTTATTTTAAACATTTGATAAGTTGTCTCAAGAGTTGATAAGTTGTTACGTCTTATTTGTAAAATTAATTTTTAAAGTGTTTGGACAATGAGATTATAAGCTATTTTCACTAATTATAAGATCTTAAATAAAAAGGTAGGGTAGAAGTACTTCTTAGAAAATAAGCTCTCTAGCAGCTTATTTTTTGAATTTTTAAGATCTTTTTAAAATATAAATACCAAACACTTTTGAAACATCTTATAAGTTGTTTTTAACCGCTAATAGGCTTAGCCAAACGCCCTCCAAGTAAGAAAAAAAGGGGGTTTTAATTAACCTGCAATTCACGTATGAGGGGCAAACTACCAGTGATAGAATAGGGTTGAACATGCCCAACCACATCTTTAGTAGCTTTGCACAACACATGGTAACCACGAGAGTCGAGGTTACAAGCCACACCAGATAGTGCTTCGTCAAATGTAATACTCAACCTAGGAATTAAAACATAAATTATGTAATTTAATTTTTCAATTTCTTTAAAAAAAATATGATATTTGAAATAAGAAATCTTGGAAAACGGAAATAATCATATAATTTTTTATCCACGAGAAGAAAAATATATACCTTCCCCTGAGGTTCTCGTCGGGTAGAACGTATTTTGATACGGGCCCACGTGTATCTACATTCTCTATGTTGGCATTCAACTCTTCAACATATTCTTGAAGCTTCTTTATTACATCGTTTACGCTGACACACATTATATATATTACGCAATTAATTGAAAATAATATATATTGAGATAATCAAAAACGACAAAACGAACAAGGCAACTACTATAGAGTAACCAATAAAGAGAAAGGTGCGTGTTACATACTCGTAAAACGGAGTCAACCTGCAATAGTAAATAGGAAAACATTATAAGTAAATGAATGGTAGGGCAAATAATTTAAACAAATAGCAACTGAACGAAACGTAACCTAACATCTCCGCAAACGGTACAATCAGCTGGGATTTGGTTAATTCCACCTCCGGGATCTGTAATTAATTGATACTTAGGAATATAGCCGGTGATATTGACGCATGAACAAAGTTATACTACTTTAAAATTAAAAAAAAAATTAAATTTAAAAAAAAATCAAGACTTACAACTCCACTGAGTCGGTTTCATAGTCGACGGTGTTGCAAATCCATAAACTTGTTCTTTTGGGTGGGGCGGAAAGTCTTTGTAAAAACGTAACTGGATCACTTTTAGAGCTTCCATAGCTAGCTCCAACGGGTTTATAGCCTACATATGTCCAATAAGAAATAATAATAATAATAATTGCCGAAAAATTCGTGACCTCTATTCATTCTACTACTAATACATTTATGGAAGACTAAACTGAAATGTTTCGATTATCAATTGCACTGAACAATTCAAGCTAGGAACAAATTACATTTGATATATTTTTCAACTTTGAAAAAATCCGACTCTATATGCTGTTGTCACTTTGCTTCACAACATCGCTCTTTTGCCAATTTCTAATACGTATAATACTAACTCCTATTTCATAAAATACGAGGGGTGAGTTTCATAAAACGGAATATACCTTGTGGGCCAGACCACTGTGAAAAAGCTTTCCGAAAACCTCAAGTTTCCATGGTATCATACCACCAGTACCAATGCAAGGCTGTTTATCAGCTGTATCAATCCAAAACCTGCACAATTACAGAAATACCCCTAATCATAACTGATAATTTTTTTATGGTAAAATTGATCGAAAAAATGTAGTATACAATACATACAGAGGTCCCTGCTTCAATTTATCGAGCAATCCATCCTTCACTAAGGCATCTACACCTACTCCAGGGATAGAAGAATTCTCTTCACTGGCAATAAACACAGCAACTACAGTTGACTTCAATTGAGGCTTCGTTTCACCGAGCCTCTTCATTAGTTCAGCTACAAGGGCAACATGCCCTAAACAATCGGTTGTTCCGCGCCCTCTTAGCTTGTCCCCTTCTATGCTCATGATAAACGGATCAAAATCCTGCACCCGTAAGTTTTTTAATATAAAGTCTACAACAGAATCTTATTAAAAAGTTTCTACCCATTTATAAACCGGTACATCCGGATACAGAAATTTCCTTTTACGGTTGCTTATTCACTTTAACTTTTAAGAAGAAAGAGTTATTTTCTAGCATTAACCTTTAGTGGCATATTCCAGCATTTTTTTTTTTTTTTTTTGCAATTCTATATCAACAAAATAACAAAAAAAAGATTATTAAAAATCCAAATGCAAAAAGTGAATCCGCCGCATCACATGGTAAAATAAAAAAAAAAGGTATTCAGTTTCTTCTTCGTTCTAATTTCCCAAAGAATCAAACTTTAAGACTAGAGGAAATGAAAAAGATCCATTTTTTATCGATCCCCAAAAAAAAAAAAAAACATTTCTTACAAACCTACAAACAACACAAACAATCGCAAATTCACCTTAATTAACACACAATTGGAGCTTTCAAATCAATATCAAATTGAGTACACAAACTGAACATTCCACGGAATCTAGAAGATTATGTTGAATTTGGCATCATAAAGGTGAACGTGTAAGCAGATTCATAGTTGACGTGTGGTTGTAATTATCCAAAAAAGAGGGATTTTTTTCTGTAATCTGAGCTTACCTTAATTTACACCTTAAATTGTTTTCTAACATTAACCTTTAATAGTATTGCACAACATACACATACACACTTCCAGCAACATTTTGCAATTCTATATCAACAAAACAAAGAAAGAGTTTAAAATTCCCTAATACAAAGTCAATTCGCTGCAATCGCAAGGGGTAAAATAGTAAATTCCAAGAATCATCACTCATCAGCAACCCTAATTTCCCAAAAGAATCAAACTTCAGGTCAAAATCAAAGTCAACACCACCCATATTTTAATCACACAAATTAGGTCGAAAATACGAAACCAAACATACCCAATCAGAAGGATTGGCGGTTACAACATCCATATGCATGCCGACGAACGACAAGATTTTGCCGGGCTGAGTTCCGGGGTACTCGACGATGAGATTCCCCCTCTTGGGCTTGTAGGTGACGTGGTTGATGATGAGTGGGCCGCCGCCGGTGGCGGTGCTGAATGGGCGGAGGTGGTCGAGCACATGTCCGACGATTCTGTCCTCCTCCGGGATGAGGTCTGGGGGGTTGTTCTGCACGTGCTTAGACTCGCCGATCAGTTTGGATAAGAGGGTTACGAAGGAATCCTTGTTTAGGTCTCCGACTGTTTGCGTTACGCTTGGGGCAGCCATTTTTGTATCGGTGTTAACTTTTACTCAAAACACTGTGTTTATTTATATATATATATATATATATATAGTTGGGTTATGCTCGATTTTTTTAAGGATTCTGATGCTATACGGATCTGATCCCATAAAACTTTAGGAAAATTGGAACTAAATTTCCAAGATCTGAATTAGAATACCTATTAGATTTTGATTTTCTATTCAATTTTAATTATCCTTTAATATTTTTTTTTTAGGTTTAACCGTAAAAAATTTCCTAAACTTTGGATGTTCTTGCGATTTATCACTTGAACGGAAAAAAGTTGCACGTGCACACCTGAACTCTATTATTTTCAGTACCGACGAAGAAATTGTCCATTTTTTGCCAAACTGAATCCAACTCACGTGCGTTGCACGTGAAAATAACTGGGGTAAATTAGTCTTTTCATGCTCATACCCTTCTGTCTCCCACTTATTTGGTTTTTTTTTTTTTTTAAACCCCCCCCCCCCCCCCCCCCCCCCCCCGAAACATAAGTTTGCTTTCATTTCTTCTCGCACGCGATTTCACTTCTAATTCTGCAATGAATTTGATATGCTACTGTGGAAGAAAGCTAACCATGAAAACTTTATGAACTGACCTCAATCCAGGAAGGAGATACTCCATGTATGAAAAATATCGGGTAAAGTTTCAATTTTTATGCTTTCGCAAGTCAACTATCTTCCTTTTTTTTTTCTTCTGAATTTGTTCTATTTTTTTAGCAATTTGGGGTTTGTTACTATTTTGTTTGGATTGATCCACCTATGTGCGAAAGAGCTCGTCATATCATACTTGGTTTGCTCCGCAGAATCAACAAACATGAAGAGGACATGAAGAAGAAACAAGAAACGAAAAAATGGTTGTGGATTGGAATGATTGTTTTATGGTTGATTGTCTACTGTCTTTTGTAAAGTTATATAGTGGTTGTGTATTTGAGTTCTAACGTTGTTTTAATGAACAATGAAGCTTAAAAAGTGGCTGTGTATTTGGAGTACTCCATTTTACTATTACAAAGTGGTTGTTTTGATGTAATGGCCGTTTTGATGTCTAATTAATTAATGAAATGTTATCAAATTAAGTACTATTTGTAAGATAAAAAAAAAAATTAATAGAGCAAAATATAAACAAAATATGTTATGTAAACTAACAAAATTTCGAAAACAAATTTGATTAACTTTCGAACAACTAACATAAACACACTAAAACTATTACAAGTTCTGTAAACCAGTACAAAGTTGATCCAAAATAACAAAAATTATAGCAAATCATGATGACTACAAAATAACACAAGTTTGATCCAAAAGATGCAAGTTTGATCCACTAAGAAAGCAAGTTTAATTCAAAAAAAAAAATCAGACAAAATCAGTTCAAAATGCTGCAGATTGATCACTGTAATGGTTGCTTCCAGTTTCTTTGGTTAAGGTCTTTGATTGTTGTGTGCTTGGCAATGTGCTCTTCTTCTTGTGACTCTCTGATTATTGGGTGATAGTCATTGTGAGCTTTTTGTTGTATATGTCTCTCATCATTGCCTTCATTGGCTGAAATGAGTCAGTGGATAAGACTGCTGACTGCTTGAAAAGACTGCAGACTGCTGACTGCGTGAAAAGACTGTTGACCGCTTGAAATTGCTTTCAACTGTACTCTTGTCTGTAACATTTAATTTTTTTGATTGTTGAGTGCTTCCAACTATACACTTGCCTTTTTCCTTTGAATTTTTTGATTGAACACGTGACAGCAAGAAGGTATAATATAAATCAACTTCATACACACACATCTAGGGCTAAAGAACGAAATTATGTCAAAGATGTTATGTTTTGAAAATCAGATATGTTTGTTTGTAAAATCAAACTATGTTTTAATTTAAGCCCCCATTTGATGTTGTTGTATCTCTTGAAGGAAAAAAGATTTAAGCAACTGTGAGTTCAGGGCAACTTCATTCAATTGATTTTCGGGAACTGTGTAATTTAATTATGTAATATTGGATATGTGTTATCTTCCAGGAGGGCATTGAGAATATAAAGAATTTGTTTGTTGACATGGAGAATATAACATATATTCATGAGATATCAAAAAATCATAAATCTAATTCTTTGCATAATTTATTTTGCAGTATGTCAAGTATGTCTTCAAGTGAACCAACTCTTTCAAAAAGCACTATGCGGACGAGCAAGAAGAAAAAAACTTGCGGGGAAATCGGGTCTGTCTGGCCACCATGGTCGTTCTGAGGTATGAAACCATTTAAAAAAGATAATAGATGAGGAAGCAAAAGAATAGTTGAAAATTGTATGTGCAATTATTGTAAGCAGATTGTGTACTCTCCTACTTCAATAGAAACAAATAAATTGTGGACACATAGGGATAATTGTAGGGAACTACTAGTAGAGTTGGGAGATATATCTCAAACAACTATTTCTCTCTTGGGGGGTACATTTGACAGTTGGAAATTTGACCAAGAAAAGGCCCGTATAGCTCTTGCTGAAATGATTATTATGGATGAACTTCCATTTTCAATCGTTGAAAACGAGGGCTTTATAGCTTTTTGTGTTAAATTGCAACCTAAATTTCATGTGGTGTCTAAACCTACTATTACAAATGATTGTTATCAAATCTTTGTTGTAGAGAAGGAAAAAATGATAACGTATTTGAAAGAAACATCCACCCGTGTAAGCATCACAACTGATATGTGGACATCTATGCAAAATCTTGGATATATGGTCATCACATTTCACTTTGGGCTCTTTTGGATTGGATGATGGGATTGTAAAATCAATATTGATTAGAGATTATTGCACTGTTCACTACTATTTAGTATCACAAAATACTCTTTTGGTTTGTAGGATTATTAATACTTGATAGTTTAATTTTTTCATTTGGTTTGAATGATTGTTGTTGATTTCACATGTATTTACATATAAGCCCTTGGTCAATATTTCTTTCTTTGACTCCACATATTCACAGTGTAAAGAACACAATAATTCCAATTCTCCACCCAAGCATTAACAAAAAAAAATAAAAAATTCCAATCAAACCAAATCGGCCAAAAACCCCAAATCTCTGCAACATCATCTGGAGAAATACTAATCTGAATTAACATCAGAACAACCCATTCCAAAACCAAGTCGTCCCTCACATAATGAGCAACAATAGGCGTTTTCGTGCAGACGGGTATGAGTCCGAGGATGGAAATCGAAACCATCCATTCATTTGTCGTTGCGGGCTACAGACATATGTGCAAACATCTTGGACTCCTTTAAACCCGGGGCGCCGTTTCGTTACCTGCCCAAAACAAGATGTAAGTTTCATTGTTTTTGCAATATTGTATTTGATTTGGATATGAAATTGTAGTTTGGAATCTCTATTATCATGTTTTTACAATTGTCTTGAATTTTTTAGGGTTTTATTAATAAAATATGTTAAAAAATATTATGTTTATTTTTTAATGGATTTGTTTTTAGGGTAATCGATGCAAGTTCTATGAGTGGTGTGATCCGGAAATATGCGACCGCAGTAAGAAAATAATTCCAGGTTTATTAAGAAAAGTTAACGTTTTAGAATCACAGCTTGAAGCCATTAAGGGTAAGGAAAAAAAGAAAAAATACAAATTAGCTTGTTTTGTATGTCTAGTATGTGTTTTGATTATGTTGCTTGATCCCCTATATGGTTCAATTTTCATTGTAGGATTTGTTTGTTTCTTGGGAATTATTAATTACTTTATGTAACGACTACATATATGCATACAGTAGCAGATGTGGGTTGTTTTTTCTTTTTTTTTTAAGAACTTGAACATGTATTGATCTTTTGAACGGAAGGAAAGTTTAGCTTCGTGTTTTGAATGACCATATTTTTTTATGTTGTTAAATATTGTATTTATATAGTACGCATTATATGGTAATTTGCTAAGACTAGTTGAGAAATCCGTAGGGAGATAGTAGAGTACTATACTACCATTACATAACAAGAATGCACTTAGTAAAAGTTCTACCATCCGTTGGCACTAGACATAGGATAAACTCGATGAATTACATCGTATATGTGCCAATTAGGGAAAAAGAGGGGGCACTCCATGCATATAAGTAGTGAATATAGGAATTTAAGGATCTATTACTCCTGAATTTGCGCCGTTCGATCCATTGTCATTGTCATCGTCCAAAGCATGCCCGTACATATCATGATGATATCCGTTGGGGTAGATAACGTCCAATGGTAGGGGTTCCTCATTAAATTCGGGAGGCTCATACATGTCATCCTCATTCCGATCGGGTACTAGAATGAAGTTTCGAACTTGTTCCGGTTCCTCGTTCATTCCGTCCTCGTCGTTATCTAGTTCCATTGGTAGGTGTGGGCTAAATCCGGGAACTTCCCCGAAATTGATTTGTGATGCCCGTTTCTCCTCAAATATCTTGACACAAATGTCGTAGTAGGGGAACCTGAATCTCTTAAAACCTCTCTCTATCGTAGTCTCCTTGAGAAACCAATGAAGATCCGATGTTTAGTATTAAAATGGAAAGTATATAGTTTGAAAAAATTAAAACATTTGTCGGTCGTTAGTAACATGCATACCCGACGTGGGGAATGGATGCGAGTGGGCTCAACCGTGATCCGATTCCCTGCTTTATTGTAATTTACCCCTGGTTTGTTGATGTATTTGACGAAATCAACAAATCGGTTGAGTATAATTTGGTATCGGTTTTTTATCGTCAATAATGGAGTGTCCAACTCGTAGCATTGATTGAATAGCCGTGACTTCTCCACCACCACGGTATCGAAAACTTCCCCTTCGGCCAATGATGCAAAGGGTGTGCATAACAGATCGAGTTCCCCCATGAGGAAGTCATCATACTCGGTCGGTCAATCCTCCTTGTTCAAAATAGAGTTGAGGAATTGAGTCCTCATCATAGGCATTTTAAATGTAACACCTGCAAAATTAAACAACAATATTACCAAAAAAAAAAAGTAAATTGTGGTGAATTTAATAAAAGATGAGTAACCTCTTCAATTTCCAACAAATTGCCTTATTTTGTGCTTCTTCTTGTTGTTTTGCCTTTAAACATGTAATCTGTGACAATTCTTTTACATACATGACCTCATTTATAGTAAAAAGAAAAAAAACACAGTAGTTGGATTGAGTTAAATGCTTTCAAGTGTGAATTATCAGTCTTTGTGGACAAACAGTGGAACCTTAGAAAAAAATTATCAGTTTTTGTGTTGTTCCACATCCTCACAAAGGTGATAGAGAGTTGTATGTTAGAGTGGCCTTAGATAAAGTGTTAACTATAACTCTTGACAATGCCAAAAATAACGATACTTGTGTCGATGATCTAAAAAAATGATTTAATCAAAAAAGTATGATGTTGCTTGAGTAGGAGTTTTTTCGTGTTTGTTGTTTTGCACATGTGATGAATCTTGTTGTGAGGGCGGGGTTGGATGAGCTTAAGGACACTATTAAACGTATTTGTAGAAGTGTCAAATATGTAAAAAGTGGTTCGTCACGTTTACAGATGTTCAAGAAGTGTATCGAGGAGGAGAAAATTGAATGCAAGAAGTTTGTATGTTTGGATGTGAAAACAAGATGGAATTCAACCTATCTTATGATTGATTCGGCATTGCCTTTTGAGAAGGCATTTGACAGGCCTGAGGAGAAAGATCCTAATTATTATATGAATGTGTGTCATATTTCGGGAACTAGTGATTGGGCAAAATTGAGAAGTTTGCACTCATTTCTAGAAGAATTTTACTTGTTAACAAAGCGTATTTTCGGGTCAAAATACCCTACTTCCCACATATACTTTGATGAGGTATCAAGTGTCAAAGTTCTTCTTGTACGTGAAATGGCTAGCGAAGACTTTGTACGTTAACTCTATGGCCACAAAAATGCATGAAAATTTTGCCTTCTATTGTAAAATTGAGAAGTTGAACCCAATTTTTCTTGCATCGGTTTTTTTGGATCCTCGCAACAAAATGAAATATTTGGAGTTGTAGTATTACAAGTTGTTGGAGTCCGATCCTTTGCTTACCGATGAGAGTAGAAAGAAGAAGGTTGATAGTTTTATAGAAGGCGTGAAATTGTTTATGCCACGCCTTTATGAAACTTACAAGAGTGAAGTTGCTAAATGCGATCAGGTTTGAAGCACAAATTTGATTAATGATTCGGCAAAAAAAGAAAATGTACGAGGAAATGATATAAAAGATGAGATTCGGGCAAAATTCAAGAGGAAGAGTACGATGGATGCTTTAAGCGGTTTGGAAAGATACTTGCATGATGGGATAGATGAAGGGAGTTCTAATTTTGATGTGTTGGGATGGTGGAAAAACAAGCTTGTAACTTATCGTGCCGTTGCAATTATGGCACGCGATAATCTTTCGGTTCTTATTACATCGGTCGCTTCCGAAAGTGCTTTTAGTTACACAGTCGAGTATTTGATCCGTTTCGTAGCTCATTGACATCAAGACTCGTGGAAGCTTTGGTGTGTGCTCAAGATTGCTTGAGAAGCGACCATTTATTTAATGTTGAAGAAGACCTCAATAACCTCATATCAATAGAAAATAGTATGTGTTAGTCTTTAATTTATAATATTTTTAGTTTATTACAATTGTTTCTAATAAAAAATGTTAATATACTTGCTTATTTTTTTATTGTAGATTTCAATGGATTGAAGGTTAAGGGTTGAGCAAACTTGGAGTAAAATTCTACGTGGATGGTTGTTCGTTTTTTTTTCTTCTTTATACTGGGAGTTCGTGCTATTTAAGACTTGAATCCTTTTTTATGTTGTATTTTGGTTTAAGAAAATGTATGTTATTTTGAAGAATATTTGTTTGGTTTTTTTTTTTCAATTCAGCTTCAGTGTAGGTTTGTAGTTTTTGAAGAATATTAGTTTGAGGATTTTTTTTTTCAATTCAGCTACTGTGTCAATGGTGAACTATTTTATTTTAATTTTTCTTTTTGGAAAAAGTCTGAAAATTCCGGAAAATTCCGAAAAAGTCGGAATCGGAATCGATTCTTGAATTCCGAAAAATCGGAATTGGAATCGGAAAGCATTTTGGACTTTAAAAAAAAATCGGAATTTTTCCAAAACACCCGAATCCGATCCGATCCGTCCGATCTCCACCCCTACTCTAAACTCATCAAACATCTTAAAAGGGTCCAACTCAGGCCATTAGCAGAATTAGAGGGTTCAGTAGCATTTTCATACATTTCAGGCTCATCATCATTCCCCTGGATAACCTACTGGCTCATTTACTTCTGGGAATTGTGCAGAAGACTCACCCAAATATTCATTTTCTGATTCTTCAATGCTTTGATGTCGAACATAAATTGCAACCACCCTTTCCTCATCAAGAAAGTTCACTAAGTTCAATGGATCACTATCACCTTGTAGCATAACTAAATCATCACACCCAACTACATCTTTCAAATCTAACTCCTTGGCCATCTCAGTAATCTCTATTATAGACATTTCATCAACTGAGTAATAATCAACGAAGTAAATATCTCCAGCCAAATAACACCTTCCACTAAGGTTTAGAAACTTGCCGGAATGATACGTTTTGATTGTGAAGTGTTCACTATTAGGACATAGATTATAAAACACAACACCAAATAACTAAGTCAACAACTTTAAAAAAAAATTGATTAAACAATATTTTAAAAAAAATGGCACACAAAGTGGTCCAGAACTTGAAAAAATCAATAGCAGACAAAGACCAAAAATGTGTTGTTTCCATCTACTTTAAATAATTAAAAATCTGGACACTTTACTGTTATACTCTCATTATCGTTTTCGAAGTAAACTCGACAACAACTAACATAAAAAAAAATGGTTCTTTCCAAAAGTTATAATAAAACATGGAAATCAATAAATCAAACATCATACCATAATATGGAACACTATTACTGGCTTCTCACAACCTCCAAACCATCTTGCACTTCAATAGTTGACAGAAATTGGCCGAATTTCGTAGAGATGAAAAAGCCTAAATATTCGTAAAGGGGAAAAATAAAACTGATGTGATTGAATAATGAAGGTGAAGAAGAAACGGGAGACAGAAGGGGGTGAGGAGGAAAATACTAATTTACCCCAGTTATATTCACGTGCAACGCACGTGATTTGGATTCCATTCAAAATTAGCCAAAAATGGACAATTTCATAGTCGGTGCTAAAAATAATAAAGTTCAGGTATGCCTGTGCCACTTTTTTCGTTCATGGAGTAAAGCGCAAAACTTCCAAAGTTTAAGAGATTTTTTGCGGTGTACCCTTTTTTTTTTATATTTAGGTAACATAAGAAATAAGAATCCAAACTTCCGCCGATTTCTATTCAATTTTTTTTTTTTTAATATTTAGATGTTTTTCCTAAACAACTTTTTTCATTCCATTCCAATTTTTGAATTTGATGTTTTATTTAAAATTTTCTGATTTTCTTATTAATGGAATTAATCTTATTTTTTCACTTTTAAAAGAAATTCGAATTTTCGTAAAAGTGTTAACTCTAACTCTATCAGTTTGATCTCCACAATCATATGCGGTTATAGAAATATAGAAAAACATAAAACCATGTATTAGAGTTTGTACGTTAATGATGTTCAATTATGGCTCAAGCCCATCGGCCCGCCCGCAACCCGTCGATCTGCCCATCCAAGCCCTCATGCTTAGGAGTGGTTTTTCTTTTTACCATATTGCCCTATCTTGCCGTATCAACCTGCTGCTCTATCGAACCACACCAATTATCTACCGAATTATTATCTTACGATACCATTTCGTACCGAAATGTATTTTGGTAAGACAATAGTACTCCATATAATTATAATGGTATTATCCTACAGTGCTGAAGTATTATTAAGAAAATACAAATTTATTTTAATAATTAATTTGTTTTATATAAAGAGTGAAGTTAGTATAGGAATTAGTAACTATTATTAGTGTACTTTTTATGCATGTCAAAAAAAATATTTTGCAGGCTTCCATTACTAATGATGAAATATTTTGTATTAGGTAAGTTAAGAACGTATAGTTAGAATAATTATATTTTAAATACCAGTTTTGAGCATTTTAAAGTATATTTTTTTGATTGTTGATATTCAATTTTAACTCAAATAATAAATAACATAAATTGCTAGTTACCATTATCGTACCGTACCGGATTTTTGGCATACCGAATTCCAGTATATCAAATTTTTTGATAGTGCCATAATAGTGAATTTTATAATACCGAAACTTTGGTAATGGTAGTGATTCAATGAATTTGGTAGATTGTCCTACCAAACCCAACCTCTCATTTGTGCCCAAGCTCGCTTAACCCAACTCCAGCCCATAGCCCAAACCCGCTCAACCCAACCTAGCCCAAGGACGCGCTGCACCAAAAATATTTGCTTTCCACTAGTGGCCTGCCCGTGGCAATTGGGTCACCTGTTTGATCCGTTGGTTTCTTTCTTTTTTTAATTGTGTTACAAATTGACCGTTTTGCCACCATATAGTGTCGGCTTTTAATCACTTGGGGGGGCAAAATTATCATTTTCACACCCAAAAATTGTTATTTACGAAATCATGATTATTTCCTCTCTGAACAGTGTTTTGGGATGTACTTTTTTTTTTAAAACAAATCTATAATAAATACCTAAATAGAGTAAGGATTAAACGCCTCAGACTTGTTTTATTGAGGGGTTGAGAACTATATTGTGAATTCATATTATAATTGAAATAATCGTATAGATCCAGAACATTACTGTAAAGTGAAAGTGAATTGGCGATTTCTTACATCAATATAGGACTACTATTATAGTAGATCAAAATATAAAATTGTGTGGTAATAAACTTCCAACGAACATTTTATTGCGAGTGGTGCAAATTTAATTATTTATTGCGTATCTTATCATCTGTGGGCATTATTCAAAAAAAAAATGTAAAATAAATATATAAAAGATTCGACACGATTGACCAACGGCCAAAATCAGAGTAAAAATGGGCTATGAGTCCAAATTGATGAAATTAGAATTAAATTTCGGCTTAAAATCATAAATTGGATGTTTAATTTATAAAAAGGCATTATTTATGGTACTTTCTCAAAAACAAATGTAAAATAAATGAATAAAAGATTCAACACGATTGACCAACGCCAAAACCAGAGTAAAAAAAAATGGGTTATGAGGCAAAATTGGTAAAATTAGAATTAAGTTTGCAGCTTAAAATCATAAACTGAGTATGTTTAATTTATAAAAAGAAGTATGTTTAAAGGTTTTTTTTTTTTTTTTTTTTTTTTTTGAGAAAGAAGTATGTTTAAAGGTTTGAGTTAATTTTATCATAAATATTAGTGTCCATTTTTTTCTTAGAGTGTCTTTCTTAGTAATACCGTAGAAGGGATGAAGTTACCGTGTGAAACTAAATGCTTAGCTAAGAAACTTCCACGTAATTAGACATATATTCAAAGTCATAACTCACATGTCACACATGCCTATTCTACCCGGACTTTAGTACATAATACCAAAATCGAAAACATAAAAAGAAAAAAAAAAAAAAAAAAAACAAATACTGTAGTAAAGAAACAATAACTCGTTTTTCCCCAAAACAAATTATGATATTCTTTTAACACACCTTCTCTCCATTAGATATGTCTCAAGACAGCCTCTCCTGAACGTGTGTTGCGAAAAAAAAATGAAAAAGAAAAAAACCGAGAGCCCTGTTCTTTTTTTTTTAATGCCAAGTAGCTCGTCATACTATAGTCATGCACCCGAAGCCAACAAAACCCGGCTTAAAAGAAAAAAAATGATAACAGATCCGATCATGTTTTACCCAACCGGTTCAAATCAATACCCGATTGCCCACGTAAATATAACTACAAGAACCATCTAAGCTCACTGTACCATTTATCTATTTATTCACATTGGCATTTTATATACACTGCCTACTACTACAAAAAATCTCAAGATGCCCATCAAGAATTCTACGGCAAAAGCAGTACTTCGTTTATCTCCCTACTGGTATTCAAACACCCATCGAAAACAAAACATATGCATGTAACATTTTACGTATCCCGTCATACTAATCGAACAGTTTATTAATACCAACCACTGACAGCTAGAACATCCACCTAACGAGAACAAGTGTAAGCAGACAATTTCAACACGTCACAACTTCATTAAAAATTACAAAAATTAATTAAACATATACACCGTTGTTCCAGTGCTAATAAATTGTACAATAAAATAGATACGGAAACTACGAAGTTCAAACTACATCAGGCAGCCTACAAGAAAGAGTATTGTAGCAAACTCTACAAATCCTATCTGCCTAAATGCTAATCATTAGCATCAGCTTTCCAAATTTTTCACCAAATAAAACCTATCTACCAATTAAAAACATATTACATCTGTTACATAGTTCGATCGATACTGTGAAAAAACAAACCGAAAAAAAAAAGAAGAGGAAACTTAACCAAGACTCCATATTTCCAGCAGTAATTCTTGCACCAACCGATAAGTGGGAGACTAATAAACCTGAATATAGTCGAAGCAAATAATAGTTTACATTATTGATTCCTCCATCTTGGACTGGGTAGTAGAGGGAAAAACCCTGAAGGAGACAACGGGAATCCGTAACCCGGGGAGGGAGGTCCGGGGCCTAAAATACCAGACTGGCCCACGGAAGAAAACGAGAAATTAGGCGAAATAGGCGGAGGGTTATGATACCCTGGAGAAAGCAACGGATAAGGCGATCTAGGAGACAACATGTTGTAGAAGCCATTAGGCGAAGGTAAAAGGAACTGCGAAGTTGGGGAGGGTAAAAGGGAAGGGGGGCCATTAGTCCTAGGCGAAGGGAGTGGAGGGGGCGGCGGGGGGCCGTTCATACGAGGGGATGCAAGAAGGGGCGGCGGCCCCCCGAATCTTGGAGATGGAAACGGGGGCATGGCTGGATTGGGGAGTAAGTGGTTTTGAGGTTGGTTTAGAGGTTGTCGAGGGCCTGTATCTATGATTGAATTCTGAAGGTAGCGCATGTAAGCGGAAATCGGCGACTCGGTAGTGTTCGACCACACATCGGTAGGTGTTGGTGGTAATAACATATTTGGCGAATGTTGGTCGAAATGGTTAGGATTCGGCGGTCTCGTGAAGGTGTTTGGATAAGGGGGGTGTGGTTGTTGAGGCATTTGATTGGGCATATGATGTTGATGAACGGGGATATGGGGTCGGCTAGTGGGGGTTAAAGGAGGGGGCCGAACTCTGAGTAACCTATTGTTGGGGGGTTTTGGGTGGTTTTGGGGAGGGGGGCGAGGAGGTGGGTCCCGCAACGGCGAACCGGTTAGCTGCTGAACTATGTTCCGGAAATCGTTCTTGTTAATGTTGTAGACTTGGGGTTGAGGCTGCTGCCTAGCTGGGGAAGTGAAGTTGGGCTGATGGAGGGGGCTTTTCTTGATGTTTTTGCCCATCTTGTTTATACCGAGGTGATCGGACTGTCTATTCATATGTGGATGATTCGAATCCATTTTTTTTTCGAGAAATTAGCTCCTCCAATTTCAGACAATTTCAGACACAGAATACAAAAATCAAAACTTGCTTCTTCTTCTTCACCGAAAAATGAAATTTCCGGCAATTTTCAGATCCCGAAACCGCAATAATCGAGCAGAGTATTCATAGCAAACACAAAACCAAAATTGAACACTTGAATCGAAAAAATCGATCCTTTCACCGACAAAAAAACAAAACCCCAAGTGCTGATTGCTTCCCTCAAACCAAAATTAAACCTCCGAAAACCTAGAAATCACCCTAATTTTTTTCCCAATTCCCAATATCAGAGCGATTAACATACATACATGTGCAGAAAAAAAAAATTCAGAAGAGCAAAAGCAAAACGATTGCGGAAAATAAGAAAGGGGAGAGGAAATTTACTCAGCCAGTTACGTTTGAAAGACTCTTGAATTCGGGTGGGGATGGAGAAGAAGCAGCACCGAGCTGTAAACCTAAAGCGTGAAATTGGTAAAGTTTCGTTTGGTCAAGGAATGGGAAATGGGGCAAAATGAAATGATAACAACATTTACTTGAGAGAAATATTAATTATTATAAAGTATTGGGCTAGTGGCGGAAGCAAGTGGGCCACCCACCTTGTTTGGAATATTTATCTATCGCCACCGTATCCACAGTTATGCACAAAGAGGGATCAATGTACAAACTTTGATGCGGAATGTACAAAACTTTGTGGAGGCCGGAAAATCAGGGCAGATGTAATTTGTACGTATTTAAGAAGGAACGTTCTAAATGGTAACGGATCGTGTGCTTGATTAGGTTACCTTGACCCAAAATTTAATTCAAAAAAAGAAAAAAAGTCGTGTTTATCTAATTTGTTTAAGTAGAATCACAAATTGATCGGTTATAAGAGTACTTAATTAAAGAAAATGACATTTAATTTTTTTTTTCTTACAAATAAATACATATCATTCAAATTTATTTAGAAATAAAGAAAATCATGTTATTTATACTAAAATTACCCCAAAGTCCTTGAAACCCTAATTGAACTTCAATTTTATGACTTACACCCAAGTTTAACCCAATTTTACAAATTAACCAATTTTGACCCTTATTCGAATTTTGACCGCCACCCCAGAGACCGCCGGTCAGCCGCCGTTGACTTTTTTCTTTTTCTCTTAAACATTTTATTCTGACTTTTTTTTTCAGCAGGTCAACTGACAGTCTCTGGTGTTGATCATTTTTTCTTTAACTTTTTTTATTTCTGAATTTTTTTTTCTGGCAGGTCAACTGTCGGTCTTCGGCGATGATTTTTTTTTTAAAACTTGTTTTTTTTTTTTAAAATATATTTTAATTAATATTACTGTCTTGGTCTGCTATATTACTGTCACCGAGAATGTTACTGACGTAGATAGTAATTTAATTGGCTGAGACAGTAATTTTACTGTATCAATTATTTTATCGTCTTGGCCTGCAATTTTGATGCCTTCGATCGTAACATTTCTGTCTTCGACTGTAATATTACTGTCTCATGCAATAATATCACCGTTTGGGACAGTAATATAAGTAATATTGTTGTTCGGGAAAGTAATATTCATAATATTAGTGTTCGAGACAGTAATATTAATGTTTGGGACAGTAATATTAATAATATTATTGTTTGGACAGTAATATTAGTAATATTACTGTTTTGGAATTCAATATTACTATCTCAAACAATAATTTTGTTGTTAACACAGTAATTTATAAAGAAAAAAATTCAACGTCGGAGAACCACAATCAACACCGGAATCTGGCCAGGAAAAACAGTCTTGTAAATAAACACATCCCCATGTCTTCTGTTTAAAATGCCCTCATTAATATAATTTTCATCAATTCCATCAATTATACTCTAACTTTATCAGTATTGCATATTGACCCCAGATTTAAACAAATATATTACATTAACCCACATTTTCATATTTAAAAAAAAAAATCAAAAAAATAATTTTTTTTCTATAATTTTTTTCCCGGCCAGATCTCTGGTTTCTTTTTCCTCGATCAGAAGATGAAGAGCAAGAGTCGTCGGCGCCTTTAGAACAATGCTCCTCTTTTTCTTTGAGAGGTCGCGGAGGGAGAAATTAGGGAGGACGAAGGAGATGAGGAGCGGGACTTATATTGCGTCGTTCCTTTTGAGGATGAACAGACAGCGGCTGCAAGTGGTGATAGCGGCCTTGTGGGAGGGGTGATGGTCGATTTTGGAGGGGGGCGTGGTGAAGCGAACGACGTTGATGGTGTGGGGACGGTGATGGTGTGGTGTGGCGACGGTGTGGTATATTGCTTACCGAGATGATGCATATTGAAAATATTCTGGTACATATTGTTGGATTTACATTTTTAGAATAGCTTTAATATCACTTAGTTGTATTTACTGTATTTGTCCCTATATATATTTCATATGCTTATTGGTAGTATGAAGTGCAATATATATTAGCCCCAATATAATAGCATTTTAGTGAATTTACTTGGTAGATGTTTAACTTTTTTTCTTCTTCAAGAAATGGCCTATTATTCAAAGAAATAAGTTCTTTTTTGCCATTTTATTACTGCATAATCATAGTGTATTTGTACGTGTACTCAATTTAAATGTACGTATACACACTACTAGAAAATAAGATTTTAATGACGTTGTAATGACACCTTACTGTGACGGGCTCTAAAAAATGCCACAATAGATATTCTATTGAGACGCTTTTAGACAAAAGAGCGTTAGTACGTTCGGATGCCTATATTTCTTTTTCTTCTTAATTTTTTAAAATCATATTTCATGATGCTTTTGAATTAACCGTCATAATATATTTTTTTTTATTAAGACAATGTTATTGTTCAGCGTCACAACACAAAATTTTAAACTTAACTTAAATAACAATTCATTAAAAACAATATAATGGGCCTTTCTAGGGTCTCATTGGCCGCCACTTGTCCAAAAACAAGTGAATATTTTAAGTTTCATTGTGTATCGACATAAATGTCATTATTTTAGATTTCATAATAAAAAAACAAAAAGTAGTAATATTTATTGAAATGTTTTTATTCCTTAGTATTTTCTTTTACAAATTTTAAAGGGAGCATCGGATTTGGCCCAGACCCGACGACCGCCCCATTGACCGTTGACCCGAACCCATACCGACTGGTCAACCCGTTGGACCCGGCCCAAGGACCCAACCTAGGGACCCATATTTCATTCGTCAGTTTTTGACCAAAGAATCTTCAATTAAGGGTCGAACTTGGGCTAATACAAGGGAACGGTAGTACCAACCACTGGGACAAGTGATCAATTGAAATATGTATTTGTATTTGGTTAGACAGGTTAATAACGATCATAAATTAATTTGTTAAAAACCTGATTAGTCATCTACTTAATGGTAGTGTGAAGCCTCTTAATTCATTAGTTTGGTGATTTATGTTCTGCATTCACTTAATTGTTCATGTATTTTCTATGTACATGTTTGCAGGAGACGAAACGACAGAGGTGTTTTAGGGTGGATGGGTTTTCGTTTTATGAAAAATGGTAATTGGCGTTTGAAGAGGAACAGCCTCCGATGATTAACTTCCGAGAGCTTATAGATTTAAATATAAGTATCCTTTGAAAATAGATGATAAGATGATGAAATCGGTGATAATGTAGATGACGTGGATGAACAACCGGGCCAAGGAAAAAATGGCAACTTTAGATTACAGCGTCTATTTGGACTATCTTCATCGTCAATTTCCTAATATTGTTGTCGATAATGTTAACACACCAATTCCAACGACAATGTCCACAATGGCAATGCTACCGCCAATGCAAATGCTGATGAAAGTAGTGATGTTCGAGAGATGATCAAGTGTCAATGGATCCATTATTTTGGATTGAATTGTTTAAATGAACTTTTGCATATGCTTGTAGACTGTTGGTATTTAAGAATTGCACGTCATTTGGCAAGGAACTACGTTCCCAATTTTCAATTAAAGATATGAATTTATGTGTTTCAATGAATTTTTCATTTTCCAGTTTTAATCGAATATATATATATATATATATATATATATATATATATATATATATATATATATATATATATATATATATATATATATATATATATATATATATATATATATATATATATATATATATATATATATATATATATATATATATATATATATGGGGGGGTATATATAGAGAGAGAGAGGGGGGAGGGCGCGCGCGCGCGAGCGCGAGCGAGAGTGAGTGTGCGTGTGTGTGTGTACGTGCGCGTGTGTGTGTATGTGCGAGTGTGAGCGCGCGCGCGCGCGCGCGCGCGCGCGCG